>JANHFX010002106.1:0-32758 GCA_027560015.1 Chloroceryle amazona
CATCAAAAAAAGAAAAGCCGGGGATCTTTTTTTCCCACCCCATGTCATCCCCGGGGGAAGGGGGGGGGGGGGGGGGGGGGGGAGGGAGGTAAAATAACTTGCACCCCAGACTCTTTCACCAACCATCCCAAGGCCTTGAACTGTCTCTTCATTCCCCTCAGACTATGGGATGCCGCTTCCTCCCCACCTGTCTGGAAGATCAGTAGTAGGTAATAGTCTGACAACCACACCAGGTTGGGGAGGTTCCTCATTGTATCCCAGATTCAGGCTTCAAGTAGACTATAGAATTCCCTGTGATGAGGGTCAGCTCTGCATATTGGTCCTTCTGTTCCCTTTAGACGCAAGTCTCCAACAATTAGAACCCTTCTCTTTCTTGTGGAGGAGGTCGTTATATGTCTGGAAGACCTATCCAACCATAGTGAGACCTCTGGTATAGGTTGCCTATCATCCACATCCCCATTAGCCTGACTGTCCCCCAGCAGGGCCTCATATCTATTTCCCAGAGGCACCTGGGGAGGCAAGGGAGGCAGGGACAGTGCTCACCTTCTGCCATAGTCATGAACTTGCTTCCACTTCCCCCTTTCATTTAGGCTTCTGTTTTCCACTTGAGAGGGGTAGGACATAGGGGCCCCTTTTTCCTTGGTGCTTTCTGGTGAGTGGTCCCTTTTCCATTGCAGGGAGGGCAGAGTCTGGCTCCACCAGTCTATCTCTGTTTCAGCCTCCCTAATGATCCTAAGCCTTTCTACTTCAGCTTTCAGACTTCCAGCCTCATCTTGAAGCTGTGCTGCTCATCTGAGCAGATCATCTACCTGCTCACACTGCACACAGCTGCACCCATGGCTGCCCGTTACCAGTGAGAGGCTGTGGCATTCCCTGCAGCCTGTGACCTGCACGATCACATCTTTCTGTGGGAGCTCTGTCTGTGTTCCCACATCCATTTTGGTTGGTGACAGGAGCATGGTCTTTTCCCTGTCTCTGGACCCATCTTAAAGCCAGACCTATCCATTTTGTGGCTGAAAGAGTTGTGAGGGTGCAGTTAACTGTGGAGGAGTGATCTAGGTATCAAATAGCCAGAGATCCTGGAGCACAGTTCACATGGCCTGGGTCCGGAAGTATTGAGTCACAGATGTCTTCAGCTTGGTGCACTTGAGAATATTCAGTGTCGGTGCTACCTCCCAGATTCAGCAGAACAAAACAGTTCTAGAAAGGACAAAAATTTGGGATTGTGTGCACAAGTTTCCCATTGCCTTCATCTTTTTTGTTCTTTATTGTTAGAAGGAGGGACTCCCCCTGGCACATGGGTAGTGACAGTCCCATGCACAGATTGTTGTCTGGGAAAGCATGCAGAAGAGCCTTTAACTCTTGTGTGCCTGTCTTTTTCCAGGTGGAGGAGGAAACTTTCGTCAGTTCACAGTTGCCAGGAGGTGATTGGCCACTGTGCTGGAAATGCTGACAACTCCAGGGATGTTGTGTCTGGGCCAGCTAAACCTGTTAAACAAGTATAGCAGCTCCTATGACATTACTATGCTCCAGAACTGCTCTGGAGGCCTCTTATCTTTGCAGGAATGCCTTGGTACAGTGCTGTTTGTGGCCTGTCGCTCCAAAAGTGCATGGTAGAAAACGTTAAATTTTGTTTCCAATTTCAGGTTTCAATGCCAAGGGATGGGGAGAGTGGTTCCTTTCCTTATCAATAGAAATGCCTCTAACCACTCTTGTGGATTAAGATCTTGCCATCTCATATTTTAACTGAAGCTACATCACTATTACAGCTACCAAAGAAGGAATGGGTTGAATGCATAGAACTTAATTCCCTGGTACCAGCATCCGGAGCTCAGCTGAACATAGACTTACAAGATCTTGAAAGAGGCTCCACTCCCGTCAGGCCAGTCTCACCTAGATACCTTCTGAAAGTATTTGCTGCCCCCCCCCCAAGAGGTGATTGGCACTGGAGTTTGAACCTTTGTACAACACCTTTTCCAGCCAGGATGACTAATATGTTATGCATGACTGTGCCATGGAAACTGTTCTTAGGAAGACAGTACAGTTGCTGTTGACCAGACCCATGTGTGGGCCAGGCACAGAGCTCTTCAGGACCTTGAAACCTTATCTGACAGTGTCTTCCAGTGTCCCCACAAACAGCCAGTTCATCAGGTGACCCAAAGCAGTCCTTCCAAATACAGTTTTCTCAGCATCAGATCTTGACCCTCAAGGTGCTTATTCCTCCTGCTGATGCTTCCTCACTGATGCAATTTATCCCTCCTCAGTTAATCAGCACAATGGTGTATAGAGCTGCACTGTTAATAAGGTCATCAAAGAGGTGGGAAAAAAAAAACAAAACAAACAAACCTATTTTCCCCCTGTAAAATTACATTTCAAAGTGATAAATTCTGTAATCTGGTGTAAAGTACATCTCCATAAAGGGAGATGTATACATAATGAAACAACATAATGAAAGGGGTGGCAGACAGCTGGAGGTAGGAACAAGCAGCTAACCCTTATAGCTCTAGTAAGCTGACTTCAGCCCCAAAGCCAACCTGTGATATGATGGTACATCTAGTGTTGTGTCCGCACTCCGTCTGAGTGATAATAATATTAAAATAATAATATTAGATTTTTTTCTTATTGCTCTTTTTGAAATAGAACCTTCTGTCTTGGATAGATCACTGACAGTGATCTATCCAAGTGAAAGAAAGTCTTCGTCTGTCCTCAGAAGAGGTGAGGTGTGGGTGAGAGCAGATGAACTTTTACACCCTCTCTACTTCTTCCTTCCTCTTGCGGTTCATCTCTGAGCCCAGGGGAACACTACTAAAGCAAAAAGCAGTTTAGTTTCAGTGCCTTTGCTGTAATAGGCCTTCTAACAGAGAATGCCAACAAAAGGACTGATCAGTGTCTGTGCAGTAGAAGGCTGTGAAAATAACAGCTCATTTTGTACAGGCTGCCTAGAGCCACCAAGCAAATGAATCAGATTCAGTCACTCCTAGGCTGACAACAGATGGAAAAATCTGGGTGTCAGATTCTGTTTTATTGATCCTTTTAGTTTAGGTTTTTAACATGATAAAATGCTTCTCCTGACTTTTCGCAATAAGAGCATGAGAAAGTCCCTTCACTGCTACTTTTACCTCTTGTTCGTTCTCCATGTTCTATTTGTTTTTCTTAGCCAGCTGAGTCTCATTTTGTCCCTGTGCTGTTCTTCATTTTCTTTCATCCCTTCCTCCACATCTAAATTACCATGTATTTCCCTCCGTTTTTTGTGGTTTGGTTTTTGTGGTTGGTTGGTTTGTTTGTTTGTTTTTCTGTTCTTGTCAAAATTTATAGTAAAAAAAACCCAAACAGCAACACAATGAAAGTCCCAAAAATTCTGACAACACTGGAAAAAAAGTATATAATTTCATTTGCCAAAATATAGTCCCCGGAGATAAAATTATTTTGCCTATAAGACAGAAAAACACTTTGACAGAACCAAAACAAAGCATCAGGAGAAGTTAGGGTCTATCAAGATGTTTCTCTGGGCATTCTACAGCAAGGAAAACATTACTTGGGTAGATTAGAGTGGTGTAATCTAGAATGCTTTCTCCTATAGTAATCACTCTTAGCTGCTTCAGGGGAAGCTACAAGATGCAGACTAACTGATGCAGAAAAAGTCTTTTATCACTTCCCATCCTCCCAAAAGAGTTTGTCTTCCCTTGACTTTACCTCACCTAATGGCCATTTAACTTGAGGCACCTGATATTTGTGAAGGTTGATGTGCACACTCTTCTCAAAACTGATCCCAGTTTTAAAAGTTTACTCTTTAAGACTATCTTCATGGATAGAAAATCCCTTAAGGCTATCTTCATTGATAAAAAGAGGTTATGCATGTATGTATTCATAAAATTTCTCACTGTGAAACTCTAGTGGAGACAAATACATGGACAATATCTACTTCAGTACAGCTAGGAAAAGTCAACATTATGCTCTAATACAGTCTTTCTACTCAGACTATTTGTAGCATAATAAAAACTACAAGGCTCTGACCTTTCTGGGATCTCCTAACAAGATGGCTACTAAAAAGGAAAAAAACCTGTAATTCTGCCTGTAAAAACCACAGGCTGCTACTTGCCCTTCCTCGGAGTCTGTTCAGGTTTTTTTTCCTTCCCTTTTCTTCTGTTTAAATATCATTCTTGAATGATGACTCATGGCAGGAAACAAAGCTGCCTTGTGTCCTTGTGCAAGAGCCAGAAGGCATATGTAGGTCAACAGAGCATGTACAGAATGTCCTGCAAGCTTGAATGCAATGCACTCCATATCGTAAACGCTTACAATCTCAAGGGGTCATCAGTGCTTAAAGTAATGGTGAAACACTATGTCCTGAAAAAAAAAAATTAAAAAAAAGTAAAACAGTAGGAAAGATTAGCGTCTGCTAGGAAAGATCTGGAACCATCATTTTTGAGAAACGAGCTACTTTGTTTCTGGTTACTGTTTGCTAATTTGCCTAGAGGTGCAGAAACAGGAGAACACCGTGAAGTTCAGGTGATGTGCAAATTCTGATTAAAAATAAATGTTAAAACTGGGTAGTGACCCGAATAACTTTTTCCACTGCCCACCTTTCTGTTGCTTTGTACACCTTCCTTGTATTGAAACAAAATTTGAGCTTCCAAACCCCCTTGCTTTCTAGCACTCCTCACTCAGGTGGGAGGCTGGGTGCAACTGGATAAGGATTCCGAGAGAAATACCCAATAACAGCGTTGTTATTAAGCAGGCATTCTTTACTGCAGCGCTGAGGCAGCACTGGGGATTCTTCTCCCGAAGTGCTCCAAAAATTAGCAAGACACACCATCTAATATACACGACAAACATACATATTCATCAAATTTCCTGGAAAGGGCAGTCTTACTCTAATGAGTTCCTGGAATTCATTTACATAGTCCGAGCATGCCTAATAAAATCAGGGTTAGGGGCTTTTCCCCCTCCGGTAGTCGCTCATAGTCTTCCTCACACTGCTTGCTAGTTGAACTCTGGGCTTCCTTTGCCCATAGATGGTCATGGGGTGAGCTCATCCATCCTTCAGCCCTGGAAAGACCCCAAGGAGATCAGTTTAAATTATTACTGGTGCTTATCTTGACACCTTGAGTCCCTGTTATCAGGGTGCTCTGGCTTAACGAACCACTTCAATGCCTGTCTCATCTTTGCCAGGCGAGAAGTCGAAGGCTTCAAAACATTTCATTATCAACTTTACCCAACAAGTAGCTAAACTATGCTAGTGAGGCCAAGAAAAGAATACAACTAAAGCTAATAAGATTTAAAATTTCTATGCTGACGTGCAGAAATCAGACTCCACAACTCTGGTAGTTGTAACGTAGGTATGTTTATTTGGCGCCGGATGCACGGGGGGTCGCCCCACCACAAAAGCCCATCATGGGGCGAAACCCTCTACTTAAACTACGAGCTTATACATAGTCAGTAGATGTTGCAAGAGGCCTATGCATACACATGAATTATCCCCGCCTCGTATTGAAATGAGCCCTCCACCCCCCTGCGCCTGCGTGGTGCCTCGTGGTGGTGGTAGTGGTGGTTGCCAGGGGTCCCAGCGATGAAGTAAAGAGGCTCCTCTTCCTCACAGCTGGTTGTCCTTATCGCTTGCGCAGACTTGGATCATCCCCTGGGGCCTGGTCGATCAGGCTGCTATCTTCTTCTTTCTTTGTTTTGCTTCTTTCGGAAGACCTTATTGTTTTGTAGTTAATCTCATCAAGTACCAGACCAAAAGGGACAATTAAGTCATCCACCACCCATCACCAAAGCGATAATTAACTGTTTAATCATCAACCCCTCATCATATGCATCGACCAGAGAGCGACCAGGAATATCAATCCTTTCAGTATGACAGATAATTATCTCCGATTCACCGAGAGTTACAACCTTTATGTGTTGAGAGGTTCTGTCCAGACACTACTCAGAAGCATCTTCTAACAGTATCAGCCATGATTCACATGGAAAAGAATGTGGAGCCTAACCATAAGGATAAAATAAATTTAAGATTTGTTCAGATGGATAGACCCCCCGCAATATAATCTGGTTTGCAATTTCACTTCCAAAAAGCTCCAACATCCGCTTCATGCTACAAGACATGTATGGGGAACTTAAATAGACTTCTGAGGACTTTACATGTAGATGACTTTGGGCTGATGTAAAGCTGGTTACTAAGTTAAAACAACACAGAAAAAATTACATCTGTGCAGCCAGTCTCAAAGCTATTTTTTCCAAGTACTACACTTGTACATAATTCTACTATGTCAATTATTGAAGCTTTTTACAGTCAAATTTTCCTGTTTCTCAGATTGTCTTCCCACTAGTACAGTAGTAGGAAAATACAAATCAGGTAAGCTGAGACTCTGACTGTGCATAAAATGGTAAGTTCAGAAGTTCAGAATGTATAAATTTCCCTGACAGTAATCTCTCTCTGTTGAGCTGAGAATAAATATAATACCACTTAATTATGGTGATCTTATGCTTTACCCAGCTCTTTAAGCTCTCCTGAGGCCATTTAGGAAAAATTTTACTCTTTGTACTAGCTCTGCAGTGCCAGCAAATTCAGCTACCCTGGAACTGTGAACAGTAGTTGTCAGAAATAATTTCCAGTTAGAGCGAAATGTGGTTTTAAACAATCCTGACACTGCAAGGAATCAAAATCTTATCTGCCCTTCGTCCTGCCAACAAAACTTGAAAACGTTCCTGGACAAATTTTGGACCTTGAATTTTTCCACAGTGAGCGAAGATAGAAGGCCATCCTGTAACTATGGAGGGCCTCCATCGCCATGATGGGGACTCTGTGT
Organism: Chloroceryle amazona; assembly: GCA_027560015.1. Taxonomy (NCBI): domain Eukaryota; kingdom Metazoa; phylum Chordata; class Aves; order Coraciiformes; family Cerylidae; genus Chloroceryle; species Chloroceryle amazona. The sequence continues at coordinate 6,810 of JANHFX010002106.1, forward strand.
GTGCGCACATGTAACACAGAGAATACAAGACTGAACAGAGAACAGATGGAGCTTCTTGTTTTCCACACAAAAATAAACAGTTTTGTAGCTGTTGTGCTAAAGTGTACAGGAGTAAAGGAGGTGAAGTTGGAAACACTGAGAAGAGATGAAGTCTGACTGAACTTCACTTTTTTACATGTCAGTCAGAGAGATGCAGGTTCTTGTTGGACGTATTCAGGATATTTCCTTCACAGGAGCATTGAAAATGTCCCTGTTTTAGAAAATGCAGTAATCAAATGCTCACAATGTCCCTGGGAAACATAAGCCACATCCAGTGGTCAAGGCGACCATCTATTTAAGCTGCAGATTTTACTCCTCTTATCAAAGCAGATAGGACTGTTGGTTTTGGACTCAAAAGAAGTCACACAGAGAGGGGCTCAAAGAGGCTTAAATGAACTACACAGAGGCTGAAATGAGCTCTGTGCTGCAAAGAAAAGGTTTCAGCTGAGGACCTTGGAGAAAATTATCCATCTCAGCTCTTTCAGCTTCATCCAGTTGTTAGGCTTCTTGTTCATCAGCCCTGTCAAGGAGAGGCATCAGATCAGTGAATTCCTTTGATCTGTGTCTTTCTTTTTTCCTTGCCTCATCCTCTACAGGTTGTGCTTGTGCTGGATGGGGAACAGATTTTATTGCAATGTGTGACTGAAAGGGCTTCCATCTGGTTTTTGTACTGTAATTTCTGAATTCTATGTAATTTAGCACAAGGTTTAAAATAGATCCATATAGCTTTGCAACAGAATTCAACTGCTAAGCACTGTTTCTCCTATGCTGTTAGTTCACAGGATCACAGGATGTCAGGGGTTGGAAGGGACCTTGGAGATCTTCGAGTCCAACTCCCCTGCCAGAGCAGGATCATATAATCTAGCACAGGTCACCAAGGCATGCATCCAGGTGGGGTTTGAAAATATCCAGAGAAGGAGACTCCACAGGCTCTCTGGGGAGCCCATTCCAGTGCTCTGTGACCCTTAGAGTAAAGCAGTTCCTCCCATGCTCCAGCTTACATCCGTTCCCCCTTGTCCTATCACAGAGCACAAGTGAGAAGAGGCTGTCCCTTTCCTCTTGACACTCAGCCCTCATATATGTATAAACATTTATCAAATTCAGTTAGCCACTGAATTTATACAAGCAGCCTATCTCAGCCAAGGACATCTTGAATTGTAGCATAATGTTACCTTGTCATGCTCCAGTGCTGTGTGAACACCAGCCATTCAGATTTGGCGTTGCCAGCTGAGGACCAGAGCAGGCTAGAAAACTGTGTAGGTTCTGGTTTTGACAATTTCTTCCTCGTCCTGATAGGTAATCTCCACTGGTTATTCTCCTGACCGTCTTTAGATACTGTTAACAGTTCAGCAACAAATATGTCCCCCAGCATTCATCTGCAATAATACAAATTTGTCCCCTTCAGGTCTCTGCTAACAGGACAGATAAAAACCTGAACATTTTTGGGAAACAAAAGGCAGGAGGTTTGAACCCTGGATGCTCAAGAATGGATATAATTTTATTCTCTTCAGAAATGTTCATATTTAGGAGAGGTTCATCATAACACCATTTCCATTGGGGAAAAAAAAAAATTAAAAAAAGAGAAAGAAAAAACAAACAAACAAAAAAAAGGGGGAAAAAAAAATAAAAAAACCCAAAATCTTTAATCTGTAAATCTGCCTACTTAAGATCCTGGTGTCTGGTTGGTGGGGTTTTTGTTGTTTGGTTTTTTTTTTATAATTAAGACTATTAAATAGCCTGATTTTAAACTTATCCAGCATAAGTTTAAATAGCACTTAGCTGTAAAAGGCAGATTTTAAAAATAACTAAAGTTATGCAATGTACCTAAATAAATGGACAGATCATCAGGTGTTCATGATGCTGGATACTGTGGAAGTGTGTCCAGTTGTGACCAGAAGTAATTATTATCAGAGAATTGTTTCTTACCCTGCACAAAACAAGTTAGGGGCTGTAGTTTCTGATGGTTAGATGACTGTCTCCCACTAACCGTAAGTGTAGTTATGAGTGTTGCCAGTTTTTAGCTGACTGAATTGGAGGAAGAATCAAAAGGCTTAAACTCTCTCCTGTTGTCAAAACCTGAGAGTTTGCAGTACTAACAGTGTTGTTTCTTTGGTATAGAGAGACACAATATATATGGCAGCTTTGATTTCAGCATGCTGTCCACTTCCTGTGGATGAAAGTGTCAGCTTTTTATGGATTTTATGGAAAACAAAGGAGTTGCTTGGCTACAAACTAATCATCTCCTGAGCGACAGTACAATGCATTTACAAACCCGTTGGGCAGGTGGAGGGCTTTATGATCATATGTTTATTTCTGAGCGGTATCTGCTTTGGGTAACAGGTTGTTTCTGTGTTTTGTTCAGTAACTGTGGCAGAGATACCAGCCTGTGACTAGGAGATAAAGGTGGAAAGACTTTCTGGATCTATTTAATAGCCTGTTGTATTGAGTTTGCATGGTTTTGGTAGTGGGCAATATGCAAGAGTGACTTCTGTGAGAAGCTTCCCCCATATCCAATAAAGCCACTGCCAGCCAGCTCCAAGTACTCATTGCTGACCAAGGCTGAGCCCATCAGTGATGGTGGTAGCACCTCCGTGATAACATATCTAAGAAGGGAAAAAAAAAGCTTCTGCAAAGCAGCAGCCAAAAAACAGGACTGAGAGTATGTGAGAAAAACAACTCCACAGACACCAAGGTCAGTGAAGTAGGGGGAGGAGGTGCTCCAGGGACTGGAGCAGAGGTTCCCCTGCAGCCCATGGTGAAGACCATGGTGAGGCAGGCTGTCCTCCTGCAGCCCATGGAGGTCCACATTATAGCAGTTATTCCTCTGCAGCCCATGGAGGACCCCACACTGCAGAAAGTGTGGATGCCTGAAGGAAGTTGTGACCCTATGGGAAGCCTGTACTGGAACAGGTTTCTGTCAGGACCTGTGACCCCATAGAGAGAAGCACACACTGGAGCAGGCATTCTGGCAGGACTTGTGACCCTGTGGAAAGGACCCATGCTGGAGCAGTTCATGAGGAACTACAGCCCATGAGAAAGATTCATGCTGGAGAAGTTCATTGTCTCCCATGGGAGGGACCCCAGACTGGAGCAAGGAAAGAGTGTGAGGAGGAAGGACAGACAAAGACAATATGTGATTAACTGACCACAATCCCCATTCCCCACCCCCTTGCACCATTTGCTTCCCTCCATGAGTGAAGTTGGGCTCAGGAAGAAGGGAGGTCTGCAGGAAAGGTGTTTTAAGATTCATTCTTATTTCTCATTATGCTTTTGTTTGGCAGTAAATTAAATTGATTTCTCTAAGCTGAGTCTGTTTTGCCTGTGTTGGTAATTGCTGAGTGATATTGCCCCGCTCTTATCTCACCCCATGAGCCTTTCATCATAATTTCTCTTTGCTGTTGAGGAGGGGGAGTGATGGAGCAGTTTTGGTGGGCAACAGGCATCTAGCCAAGGTTAACTGACCACACCTGTGAGGATGGATATGCACAATTTCAGCCTGTTCAGCCATGTGGTTACTTGATCAGAGATTGGAATAACTAGATGCATTTAGTCTAGTGAAGAATGAATAAGGGGAAATGTGGTTACAGTTCAAGTATTGAAAACCTTGTTGCAAAAAGGAGGAGAATATTTTTTTTAATTTTATGCCTACTGGAATAGGATGAGAAGTAACAAAGTGGAAGGAGGTAGTTTTGTATTACAAATGTTGTAAACAGTTTTAGAAAAACTTTTTGAAATGTCAGGATAAATATATACTGAAATAATTCCAATTGGACGGCTGTGAAATACCTGTCTTCTTGTCATCTTTCTGGCCTTTTTCTTTAGATGCAGATATGAGCTCAGCCAATTTGTCACTTTCTCTTCCTTGGAGCTTTATCACGTACTCAGCAGACTACAGTCTCTATCTATGCAGTGGAGTGCACTGCCTAGGAGTGCAGTATGCAGGTGGAAATAAGGAAGAAAAAAATGCACAAATCTTTATTGTCCAAATGCTAAGCCAAGTGCCAGCAAGGAAGAAATCTGCTTTCCTTTATCACTTGTTGATGATTCTTATTCCCAGTTTGAAGTGCACCCGAAAAGGACATTTTTTCTTTCACTTGCAGCTCATTTCTACAGGACTTTCAAGCCTATAGAGTTGGTATTGACTTGGAGAGCATCTGGGGAGACTGCAGCCATGATTGTAATTGCATGCTCAGACCTGCAGGCTATTGGGTGGAAGGTGGTATTTGAGATGTGTTTCAGATGGCAAAATGCCTTCATTCAAAAGTCACTGGTCTTTTTTGAAATATGCATTATGATGTTTGCAAGGTTGGGGTTTCTAGGCTGAATTAGAAAGAACACAGTGTGGGCAACCTAGTAAAGGTAGCATTTATCTTCTGAAGCATTTACCAAAGTTTAAAACACACACACATGACAAATATACATGCATATATATTTGTAAAACATAAATAATAGCAGTGAGTGCCTTATAATGCACTCAAGGAGATCTGCTTTTGTCAGTTTGCATTCTAAAATGTGAAAGGACTGTAAGCAAATTTATTTTTCCTGTTTTTTTTCCTTTTTTTTCCTGTTTCCACACAGTCAAAAGCTGCAGGATATATCTCTGGGAAATGAACCAGTTAAAAATGTAGTTCTTCGCTGCATGCAGCTTTTCATACACTAAGATGTGCAGACAGAACCCAAGGATGCAGAGAGAGGCCAACTCTTCAGTGTGACAGCACTCAAACACTACAAGGAATGAGGTAGCTTGTCTCTCTGTAAAGTCCTGTGATAACACAGCAGGTAATGCTAGATGAGCTCTGTGTACCACTTTCAAGCTGGGTCTTCTCCAGGTTTCCAGGAATATCTGCAGCACCTGGAGTTCTACTGGGCCACACATGGACAGGAACCACCTCATCAGGGGCTGGACTTGTTTGGATACTTTGTGAAGCTAATCTCAAACTCTATAGAACCTCTGATGGGGTTTGCTGATGGCCTTTGCTGTAAACATTGAATTTGTTCCATGTAGAGTGGGTGATCTTGTCAACAGCATAAACGTAAGCACTGGGATTCCCATTTCCCTTACTGCAATCCTGCAAGCGACCCTTTGCTTTGTAGTGGTCCTAGTCCATGTCCTATAAATCGCCTTCCTTCAGTGTTAGCACTGCAACTGCTTGCAGACTTTGGTATTTCGGAAGCTGCTCAGCTAGGACTGGATGTGATCCTCTCTCAAGAGAAAAGGGATCTCTCTGGACAATCCTGATATGGCTATATTGAAGCACAGGAGAGAAAACTATTGTCACTCTAAGGAGGTCTGTACTCTTTTCTGCATGTAATTGTACATGAGTTGTAACTGCGTGGTGTACTTGCATGTAGAACAGGAATATGACATCAGGTCAAGATGTTTTGAGCCCAGGAGAAAGATGTACAGAAGTAAATGGAAAAACTGATCCAGGTGCAGAGGAATGCCAAGTGGAAAGCAATAGACGGCAGTATGTCTTATCTGAAACATATGGATTCAAGGGGACCCTGTTGCCTGCAGGGCTTTGCTGTGTGCAGCAATGAAACACATGAGATGACTCAGTGCCAGCTTCTTGGATATATTTGTCAGTGCTGCTGTGGGAAGCAAGAAACCAGCAGGAAGGTTACACAGGTTTTTTTTCTGTGTTGGTCTTCAGATGTAATGAGGTCATTCCTTCTCTTGATATAATCTGGCAATACAGCCATTTCCTGAAACTCTGTGAGTCTTACTGACTCAATTTTCCTTTGGGTATTTTTATAAAGAATAAATGGGTTCTAAGGTGAAGAATAAACATTCCTGAAGATATTGCGCTTTCATTTTGGCTCACTGGTTTGTTCTTAAATGTCTTCCAATTCTTCCCATTGTTCACCATGTTAATTTAGAGGAGTCCATTGGTGTTACATCCTGGGAATGATTACTACCATTGCCTCCCAGAGTTTGGTTTGTTTTCTGGTTTGTTTGTTGTTGTTGTTTTTCCTGTAATGTGCATTCAATGATTTCAATGTATCTTCTCCCCTTTTTTTTTTTTTTTCATGGGGAGGAAAAACAAACAAAAAATAATTCTTGGAAAGCACCTCTTTGGAGGGAGAGAGACAAATTATATTTGTAATATCAAGAGGAAGCTTTTGTCTTGTCCGCAAAAGATGTTTAGAGAAAAAGTGACTTGGATTCGGGTCAATAATATCTTGTCATCTCTTTATCTGTTTAAGATCAGAAGGAAAATGTAATGTCCAGTGATCAACTGGTAGGATACCCTAGCATTAACATGGTGCAATTTGTCTTTGCATTCCAGTTTCCCTCTTCTCTGCCTCTTGACGTTGGATATTTATAAAAGTGAGCTGTTCACATTTAAGGATCTTATGTTGGGTTTCAAGGTAATCTGTCTTCACACCAGCTAGCATGCCCAAACAGGAAACCACCATGGAAAACTAGATTTTTTTCCCCATGTTTTTAATTTTAATAATTTTGCTAAAACAAACAAACAAAACCAACAAAACAAAACAATCAAACAAAAAATAATCTTAAAGTACTTTAGGAGAGGGAATCACTATGTCATTGTCCTGAAATATTCCACCTCAGATTACGTTCCATTTCAGAATTAGTTTCCCTGCATTATAGGTGATGCATTGTAAATACTGGTTCATGGAGGATATGAGTTGTTACACATTTAACATTCCTCAGTTCTACACAGTTCATACCAATAGCATTACATATTTCTGTATGTCATCATAAAATAGACCCACCCATGCAATAAATATTACCACATGAATGAAAGGTTCTTACTGAAGGTCCACTTAAGAACATACAAGTCTGTTCATGGGTGAATATATATGTGGCAGTTTAATGGTTATAAATTTTGTTAAGCTTTGCTTGGTTCAGGTACTTCAAAGATACATGTTTTCATAGGTGTATTAAGTTGACTTCATTGCATACAGGTAAGGTGAGCACAATAGTACACAGGCTTAGAAGTTAATTGACTGACTAAGCTTGGTAGCTTACAAAGTGACTCTTCTTGAGAAGTCACTAATGAGAGACTCATTCCAAGTATTTAAGACTACCTTGCCATACTGCTGTGCAGGCATGCAGCTGTGCAAGGGATTTGACTATATAACCCTCTGCTTACAGACTGAATAATATAATGCACGAGAGTATATAGTGTGCAAGGTTGCATTAGCTTTCTTGTCTCTAGAGAGAGGAAGTTAGAGGAACGTACTGTTAAAACTGAACTTTCATGACCAGCAGGATTTCACAACAAAGATGATATTGCAAAGACATCCTGAATGGTAGATGGGTATCTTGACTTAGCCACACAGTTCTACTTTAATTACCAAATATGCAGAAGTAGAATTGCAGGGGCATTGGAAAATACGTCCTTTTGATCTGTATTCTATTTTCAGCTGTAGTTTAGTCTTGCTGTAGGACAGAAATCATTATTTCACACCGCATCATTCAGTGACATAGTTTCCATGCAGTCATCTTCCTCCTCACCATCAGTCAGTGTTTATATGAGCTAAAGGGAAGGATAAACATTTTCCTTTCAGGACCCCACAAGATTTTAGTGTTGGTGGACATAGTCACAGAAGTAATTTCAGTGGGCTCACTGATGATGTCATTGCATGGTACTCTTTGTTCCTAATTCTCCTGCCCCTGCCTGATGGACTGCTTCCTGTATGACTCTCACTTCCTTCTTTCATCAACATTGCACTTCCTGCCTCCAATGGTCGTCCACAGCCTTTGTGTTTCCTGCAACCAATCCCAGAATCATTGCATCATACTGAAAAAAAAAAAATTATTAGTTTTGTAATTGTAAATAACAGATTATTAGAATAAAGTCACTATGGCAACTTTTAAAATAATGTGCAAGACAGTTAAAACGTTCTGTGTTTTAAGCATATGGAATATCAACATACTCCCACAGTGATTAATTGCAGTGTAGATTCAGTCCAGTTGATAGCTGGTTACAGTAAGGTCATGCTTTTTAATGTTTGATGCCAATTCAAATATGAAGTAACTATACATATATTCCAGTCATTCCCATTCTATGCAAGACACGTGTGTGTATTCTGCGTCTGAACTCTACAGACATGTATAGGCAGATAACAATGTAGCTCGGATGTACATTGTGTGCACATGAACCATTGTGTTCACACTATAATTATCGCCAGCCATGCTCTTTGTGGTTACATGAATTAGTGGTAATTGTAGGATAAAAAGTTTTTGGTGTAGCTATGCTATAATTTCAGTGTAATTAGTCATTGTATTATGATTTTTAACCAAATACCAAGCCTATACTCTTTCAAAACAGAACAATTAAGTGCAACAATTGCATAAAAAAGCTTGAAACTTATTTCACTTTCTGGAATTATACTCTTTCTCTCCCACACAAGTGCCCTTCTTGTTTGGTTGGGTTTTTCTTTGTTTTTTAATAATTAAAAAGAAGAATCTGTGGGCAATGGAAAGACTCATATATACGAAATATGCTTGGCAGGAAAAAAAATATGGAAAATTAGCACTGTCCTTCAATTACAGAGTGGAGAATTATTAAATGCTAACTATTTTTTTCTAAAGAGAGTTACAGTAAACCCAACACTTACTGAACCACTTCTTTATAAGATACTATAATAGGATGGTTTTCTTACTTTTAATCAGTATAATACTGGTCTTTATTTGTCCTGGTTTGAGTTAGAACAGAACTCTTCTAAGTAACTGCACTTTTTGAAGCTAATGGTGTATTTTCACAGACAGTGTCTGCTTCTAGCAGTGATATAATGCTCAGTGCTTAGAGATACTACCAGGGATTGGAACGCAGACCAAGGCCACTGATGGATCTTATGTACCACACTGGGGATGCAGAAAGTAAAAGGCTGCACCTGCAGAGACAAGCAGCCAGGACAAGTGACCCTTAACTGCCTAGCGATGTATTCCATCCCACATACATCATGTTGAGTATAAAGCTGAGGGACCATGAGGACCAAGATATCTTCTTCAAAGGCCATCTTTTGAGGAGAACTCTGTCCATTCTGCCTTCAATCCCAATCCGTGTGTTCTTGAACCCAGTTCCCGAATCCAGCTCCTGATTCTGGTTCCCATTTGCCACTGAGTCCAGTCTGGGACTTCCCCAGTGACTGCTCTCACAGCATCGGTGGTGATGGTGATGTAATTGCCATCAGGGGTGTTAGGTTCAATATTGGTTTTATACATATTTAATTTTATTGTTATTATTTTCATTAAGCTGGTTTAGCTTTCTTTTCAAACCCATGAGCCTCCCTTATTCCCCTTCTCTTTCCCTTTGGAAAGGGGGAGGGGTTAATAGAGAGCATCTGTCATTTCTCTAGTGGATGGCCTAACCCTAAACATTGACATTATTATTTCCATCTGTAACTTTACTGAAGATGCATGCAAATCACAGTCCATCTTGAAACTGAAAATGAAAGAGAAAATAAGGAAGATCTCTACACTGATGTTTAGCCACAAAACTGGGCCCAACGCCTTTGCACTTCAAAAAAATACAATGAAATAATTCATAAGTATAAACAGGGAGGACTGTTGCTTTTCACATGAAAGAAGGGTGGTTATTTTAGTTACACATCCCTAAAAAAGGACTCAGTAATTTTGCATCTGGAAAGGAAAAATAGCTTTTAATTCCTAAAGTATAGCCACCCAGACTAGGATGCTCCAGAACTAAAGCAATTGCAACTAACACAAGCAATTGTCTTAGTGTGCATGGCAGCTATAGCTGAAAACCCATTAGCTGACTGTTTTCCTCATGCAGAGACTTCTCAGCTTCTGAAGACCAACTGCATTAAACCAACTGCATTAAAAATCAAAGAAGATTGTGACACATTTTGTCCCACGTCAAGTTCTCCTTGCTAATCACATCACAGGCTGCAGCCGGTGAATGTGGTTTTGGAAAGAACATCACAGACTGTCATTAGGGGTTCTCTCCCACTCCTCATTCACCAGATGCCACCCAGAGCCGATCATCGTTATCTCTGGTGCCAGAGTGAGAGGAAGCAATAGCACTGCACTGGCAGCGCATGAGCTATGGGTGATGCAAAATAAGACAAGAAGGGATTCATAGCCTGTTTACTACTAGGATGTTTTATTGTTTGTGCAAATGTCAGGTAACAGTGTAAAGATCTACAGGCCTGCTTTTCACTACCCTAAAGCTTATGACAACATTTACAAAATCAGAATTATATATTAACAAATCAGCTTATCCTGGTAAAGTGTGGGGCAGAGGAAAAAGACACTTTCATATATAACTCTTAGGAACTGTTAAAAAGAGGGGACATGCAAAAGCTAGACATGCAAATAAAATATAGTGCTTTCAATAGCACAAGCTGACTATAAAAATGTTACTGTTCTGTGCTTGATATTAAATGTGCTTGATATTAAATGAGTTTAAACTCAAGGTGAGTGTAAAACAAGGTGTCTTTACAGAGAGACACTTACTCTTCCATATATCTTACAAAGAACAGCAAGCACACTTTTTTCTATCAAAGCAGACCATAATTTGACCAACTGGTGCTGGTGGTAGTCATAAACAGGGAGATACAAAGCCAGGGAAGTTTATCACATCAGCTAGAAACCAGGAATAAAATTCTGTACTTTAGAAATGCTATAAAGGAAGTGTGCTCATGAATCATAAAAAGAACTTACAGCCACGGTGATTTGTACTTTGCAGTAAAAATCAGATGACTGAGGAATCTGAGATAGTTTGTGATTTTTTGCAACAAAAGAATCAGGGGGTGAGTGGTCACTAAATCTGGGGCTTTACAAATTTACTTTTAGCACTACAGCAGTAAGTCTGCCTAGATACTTTCTTCTAGCATGGCTCCTCATCAGCTGATCGCTAACATGCCTGCACCACAGTTAGAACGAAAGTTTATATTAAAATGGCAATTCTAAAATGGTCAACAGGAAACCTGTGGAGTAGGTCTAGTACCAGGAATTCAGATTGCCTTGTAAGGATTTTAATAAAACAAGGAAGAAATTCTTTCCCATTGCATATTTGGTAATACTGGAAAAAGCTCAGAACTGCTTTCTCTTGTGAACGCAAGAAACACAAGTTTCACACCTGCAGTAGAATGAAACTCAAGAAAAACAAAAGTGGACACATTTTTGTGTATCTTAGAATATATAAGCATCTAATGATTTTTGTTGGAAGGGACCTTTAAAGGTCATCTAGTCCAACCCCCCTGCAATGAGTAGGTACATCTTTAACTAGACCAGGATGCTCAAAGCCCCATCTAGCCCGATCTTGACTGTTTCCAGGAATGGGGCATCTACAACCTCTCTGGGCAACCTGTGCCAGTGTTTTACTACCCTCATTGCAAAAAAAAGTGTTCCTTTTGTCTCATCTGAATGTACCTTCTTTTAGTTTAAAACCATTGTCCCTTTCCACAAGCCCTACTAAAAACTCTGTCCTCAGCTTTCTTCTAAGCCTCCTTCAAGTACTGAAAGGCCACAGTAAGGTCTCCAGAGCCTTCTCTTCTGCAGGCTGAACAACCCTAACTCTCTCAGTCTTTCTGCACAGGAGAAGGGCTCCTGTCCTGTGATCATTTTTGTGGCCCTCCTCTGGACCTGCTCCAACAGGTCCATGTTTTCTTGTGCTAAGGACTCCACAGCGGGACACAGTACTCCAGGTGAGGTCTCTCCAGAGCGGAGGGAGAGAATTACTTCTCTGGACCTGCTGGCTACTCTTCTTTTGATGCAGCCCAGGCTACGATTAGCTTCCTGGGCTGCAAGCACACGTTTCTGCCTCTAGGCCTGGTTTCTATTATGTGATATAGTAAGTGCTTATGTTTAATAGTTCAGGTCCGAGTGAAAATGCAGTGGTGATAGGAAGGTATCATACTGGAGCAATTTCCTTCATATCAGATGGAGCATGGCCTGCACCAGGCAGTTCTAATATGGAGACTACAACCCTGATAGGCTTGCTGACAGCTGTAATTTAGTACATCCACCGTGCATGTCTTTCACTGTTTACGATGTGCCCTTGATGCATTTTTTGAAAGGACAAATGGAAAGTCAGCACATCTCTGTGCCATTCTGTACTTCTCATGGCTTTTATAGCTGTTTTCACTTATTACCTTCTAAACATTCTCAACTTTTCATTTTTGTTCTAATCAATGCTTTCAGACATGTCTGAACTCAAATTTCTGTAATGGTGTACCTGTTTGAGATGGAAGTATCACACCTGAAAACTATTTTTTAGGAGAGAATATAATGTAAAGATAGACAGATTCTACAACTGTTGGTGACATTTTTTTCTTCCCATTTTGTATGCCTCCTTATATTCTGCTATTTCACTTTTTAATGTTAATTCATATTCAGTGAAGATTTACATGTCCATCATAACTGCCAGATGTCCTTCCTGAGGAATCACTCTAGAAGCCATCATTAAGTCTCTGTACTACACCTTCTCATTCTTTTCAGTTGCCTACATTATGAAAATTCCCTATGATATCAAGGAACCTTTACAATGCCATAGTGTATGGACTTTGTTAATATATATTATTTCACTTTATGCACTGTAATGTAATAAGGTAGTAGAGTTTTACTGGAGGTTTTGATATCATTCATGCTTAAGTAAAACAAAGTAATGAACACCAGCTCATCGCAAGGACCAGGACTACTCGGCCCTTGAAATAAGGACTTTTCTTCTTGGAAACTTAGAGCTGTTCATGAAGGATAAAAGATAACTCTGAAAAGCCAAAATAATGCCAACATCCTAGCCCTTCTAACACGTCTTTGAAACCCTCCCAGCATTGCCTGGGGTCATAGTAACTATAGCAAGATTATCTCTAGATCAATAAACAAGCAGACAGAATGCTGCAGAAACTTTGAAAGTTTTACTATGATTAGGAATCAGTAGTGTTGTATCAGTGAGTGATTAGTCAATTTGTGATGTAGCTGAACACTTGAAGGGTGTAAGAACCTTGTGTAAAACCGCATTTGGGGTGCCCCAGTTTGGCTGGGACCCCTCACATGTGTGACTACGTATTTACTCTTTTAGTTCTATGCTTTGTGTCCTTGTACAAGCCAGCTGCAAATTTTCATAACATCTAGCACAGGAAAACAAAGAAAGCAAATTGTCGTTATGCAGACATCTGTTTTTCTCCATTAACTTCCTGGGGATCTTTCTTCACTTGTGACCGCTTTTGTTGAGGTACAAAATCTCAACAACTCTCCGTAAACACATCCTATTTTAAGGAACCCTGTTTTACCTCTTGACATTACTAATGCTACTGAAAAAAAACAAAAGTGCTGCTGTGGTGACATGATTTTAGAAAGCAATTCCCCTGCATGAGAGGAATATGCTCAATGCGCTCTCCTTTCTCATCTCAGTCTCTAACAAAACCCCAAATTCGGACAGGTATGTTCTGTCGTGTCCTTCCTTTCACATCACCACGTGCTCTTTGGCTTGCCCCAGCTGGACTTCCCATAGGAGTGTGAGGGGAGCACACAGCAGATTTGCAGGACGAGGGCAGCACGTGGGGAGCCCTTCCAGGGAAGGCCAGAGCCAAGCCCCACAGGGCCCTGCCAATGCCAGCCCAGCACGCCCAGCGCCTTCCGGGAGACAGCCGTGGTGCCTCTTCCGCCTCGACCCTCCGTTTGGTCGGCTTCGGCTCGTTCTCACGGCAGCTTCCCGCCTCCTCCCCCACACCCGCTCCCCTCCCCCTCCCTCCAGCGGCCGTGCTCCGAACTCTCTAGAGGCTCCTCGTGCCCAGATCCCCCGTCGCTAAGCAACGCGGCTTACCTCACGGGCGTTGCCACGGTAACAAATGCCCGCGCCCCGCCCGCGGCCGCCATTACAGCCCCTCTGCGAGAGAGAGGCCCCGGGGCCTGCTCCGCACCTCCCGGCCTGGCGGTCGGTCCCCGGGTACCCCAGGCCGCCCTCCCTTCCGCCTTTCGGCCACAGGCACCAAGCCCAGGAGGCGCTCCCAGCTCTGCCTTAACACAGTTCCAGGATGACTTGCTGCTCTGTGGCTCTGAAAAAAATGTGATGAAAAAGTGTCGTTGACTAAAACCAGAGACCAGGAATTAAGGCAGGCAGTGCAGCGACCCATCATGAGCTTCACCGTGGCCATGGTTGGGCTAACAGGCAGACATATTTTGGTTCACTTTCATACACACAGCGTGTTGGTTGAAGTAGCTTTCTCCGCAGGTGCATAAAGGAGTTATGAACATGTGTGTGTGTGCATGCACACACATGTGCATGGCTGGAGAGAAGCCATCATGAAGCTATCATCCTGAGTGGGATTAAAACCCTAAAAGCGTTCAGTTTCCTGTTCTAAGGAGCCACTTTTTCCACTCTGCTAGTGAACTTGCAAGTAACTAGTAAATAAAACCATGGTGCTAATCCTTAGCAAGAAGCAGAAAAAAAACCCCAAAAACTAGCAAAAGAGATGTTACTTTTGAACAACTGGAAGAAGTCACTCTAAAATAAGAGGGAGCAAGGCCACTAAAAAGAGAAAAAACTTCAAAGCAGAAGAAAATTACTTGACCAAACAAAACTTGAAACATGACAAACCTTTTACCCCTCTGCAACAGGTAGGAGACTTTCCTGGATAAATAGCATCACCTCGTTTCGAGTATTATTTAGTAGTTCCAGTTCTCACAACTCTGATGGAAACAATTTTGATTTTCTGCTGTTGCTCCCATCCTGTAGCTTTTGGGTTTGCCAATTAGTAGCTATGTCATCCCTCATTATTTTTGCTGTTGGGTGACCAAAAATGCAAGTGAACCTCTTTTCTCAAGTGATTAGAGAAGTCCTGAACAGTTTCACATCTCAGGGAGAAGTGAAAGGCACAGACAGGCTAGAAGAGGGTAAAACAAAAAGAGATACCAGAGCCTGGACCAGCTGGAGCGGGTGAGACAGAAACAGCACATGCCCTGTGGGCACATCTCAGAAGTGAATAGGATGAATTTCAGCCGGAGGCTAGTACAAAAGGCAAAACTACACAGGATAGAGGAGAGAAATGCACGTAAAAACCTCGGTAATTTGAAAGGATATGACTATTCACCTTAATGTTTCATGTCTTTTGTTCAGAGCTTTGTCCCTTGATGGTGACACTCCTGACCAGATTCCAGTGCAATTCTAAACACATTTTTTGTGGGTCAGGTTTGGGGGACTGGAATGGAAGAGTGTGGAGGGAGGATCTAAAGAAATGATACTTGGTTAAATTTCTTAAGTTTTTAATGGGCATGTTCTTTCAAAATGTATCAAATATTCAAGTGGTATTTCTAACAATTATTTCTGTTGTTGCCCAGTTCTGTTGTTAATCAAACATTGTGTAGAATGTGTGTTATTTAAGTGTTGTGAAACATTTACTCCTGCCATTAATGGCACAAAATGTGTTGTGGTAGCTGGCAGTGTTCCTGTCACATACACTGAAGATGATGCATTCCTCTTATTTCAGGCAACTCAGCACTAGCGTCATGTGGGTGGACTATTTAACTCTGGTTAATACGTTGAATTCTAGAGATATCTCTCTGTTTTGTTTGT
This sequence comes from Chloroceryle amazona, assembly GCA_027560015.1. NCBI lineage: Eukaryota > Metazoa > Chordata > Aves > Coraciiformes > Cerylidae > Chloroceryle > Chloroceryle amazona. The sequence continues at coordinate 22,361 of JANHFX010002106.1, forward strand.
TTTGGTTTTGTATTTTTTTTTAGAGATACAAGACCAGGATAAACACAATGAGTGTTTATCAATTAAAAACGTCTGCATGTTCAATCAAATATATTTTTAGTAATTTTGACTTTTCATGAAGCAGTATTCTTAATATAATACAACTTAAAATAAAACAAGTTTTTAATTCAAATTAAATCCTAAAGTTTTCTTGGTATTTGAAAGTTGGGCTAATGTGAAAATGCAAAATAAAGAGTGAATTTGCTCAGAGATGTTATGTGCTTAGAACATGCCATTGAGTTAACAGCATAACTCTTGCTTCTGCTCCAAGAGAGGCATTTTTGCCTCAGAAAGAACTTCCTTAGGAACCTGCCCGTACCCCATCCTAATGAAGAAACCGACTATGATGAGATGTTTTATTTTGATTTTTTCAAGTTATTTTTGAAATAAATGAGGTACATTGGAAAAGATGGTTTTCTTAATAACATGATGCAGTGAGCTACATCGAGAAAACAAAGTGTAAACTTAAGACTGTAGCAGAATAACACAAACAAAACAAGAACCAGTAGCAGCTTGTGGTAAAAGGAATTAATGTTTTAGCATTTTCATTGAAAAAAAACAAAACAAAACAAACCCTAAAGGAAAAAAAATATATATAAAGGAAAAAATATATATTTAGTACACAATAATAACTTTGGGCTCTCTTTGGTTTGTCATAGGGTAGGGGGGAAAGGTTTTGTTTTAATTTTTGGTTTTATTACTAATGACTCAAATATATTTTAGTTGGCAATAAATTAATGTTCTCCAAGTTGAATCTGTTTTGCCAGTGGCAGTAACTGGTAAGTGATTTCACTGTCTCTATCTTGATGATCTTAAGCTTGTCCATCCTATTTTTTCCATGGGAATCTGCCTGCTAGACAAGTCTAAGCCACCACAGTCCTTTTTGGTGTCCAACATGGGGCTCAAGGAGTTTGAGATGACAACAGTAATTGGGAGAGGTAATGGGCAAAACTTGGACTGGAGTTCGCTGGGGGGGAAACAATTTGGGGGAGCTTTCACACTGGTGTTGAGCATTTTTTGTTGTGGTAAAGGGACAAGTGGTGGAGTTTCATTGTGTGAGTGTGCTGTTCATCCTTGTCAGTGTCATAATGGCGTTACTTGGATTGTGATGTAGGGAATTGTTGATATTGTAAGTGAAGTTTGTGGAGGACATGTGATGAATATATAATTTAATGACAAAACATAAGTTTCACAAAGGCAAGGGGAGGAATGCGTTGCAGGTAGGTGGCAAGGTTTCAGCAGCAAGAGGGCTGCACAGGTTGCTTCTGAGAAGGTCAGGGACCTCCCTGTGCCAGACACAGCCAGTTCCAGCCAGTTGCACAACAGACCCACTGCAGGACACAGCTGAGCCCATCAGCCGATCTATGGCAGCTCTCAGCTATGTAAGGGTAAAACACTGTATGGCAGTAGGAGTGAGGATAAAATGTGTGAGAAACAACCCTGTGAACACCAGGGTCAGAGAAGAAGGGGGGTGAGGAGATGCTCCAACTGCTGGAGCAGAAATTCCCCTGCAGCGCATGGAGACCATGATGGAGCAGGCATTTACTGCAGCCTGTGGAGAGGACCATGGTGAAAGCAGATATGTCCTGGAAGCCTATGGGAGGGACCATGGCGGAGCAGGTATCCACAATGCAGCCCATGAATGACCCACACACCAGAGCAGGTGGATATTTTCTGAAGAAACTGTGGTCTGTGGAAGACCCATGCTGGAGCAGGTTTATCCTGAAGGACTGCAGCCCATGGAAGGACCTACACAGGAGCAGGGGAAAGTGTCAGGAGGAAGGAGAAACAACAGAGAGGAACTATTAAGTACTGACCGTAATCCCCCATCCCCCCTGCACTTCTGGGCAAGTGCTGGAGGAGGTGTTGTTTTAATTTTTGGTTTTATTACTCACAACACTAATTTATTTTAGGTAGCAATAAATCAAATTAATTTTCCCAAAATCAAGTCTGCTTTGCCTGTGACAGTAACTGGAAAGCTATCTCCATCTTTATCTTGAACCATGAGCTTTTCCAACCAATTCTCTCCTCCCTGTCCTGTGGAGGAGGGGGGAGTGAGAGAGCAGCTGGGTGGATATGTGGCTGCTGGCCACAGCTAACCCACCACAGAAGAGTACATAGTGCCGTCATGTCTTGGAGTCCAGGACTAAGATTTTTAAGTACTTCCTCAAGAGCTCAATATTAATAATTCCATTTTTATTTTAACACCATATGCTATTAAAAAATTCAGAAAACATAATTATGTATATAATTTAGATTGGTTACATTTAATAAAACAGCTGCTATACCTGTTCTGTGGCAATGATGTTCTTGAAGCCACAGCTTCAAAATCAGGCTTCAGTCATTACTTTTCAAAACAAAATCTTAAGATGCTTTTGCAGGACAGTGGGGTAGGAATAACAAGATATTTTTTCAGCTTTAACTGTGCCCAGTGACATTTCCAATGAATGGAAACCATCAATTTGAATAACGCACCGATAGCCATGGAGGGGATGATTCCAGTCCGCAGCAGCCCAGTTGCACAAGCAAACAACTGATGAAAAAGCTCAGAATACCCTTTCCCACCTATATGTGATATTTCAGTAACAAGCAATGAATTGTACAGTTGTAGAGAAGATATATTTTATAGCTATTGTCAATACAAAATGAAAAAAAAAGTAAGAAAAAGATAAATAGTTGAAGTAATGAATCTTGTCCCCTGAACAATGGAATTGATTGGGATCAAAGGAAAACAAGCTTTGGTAACACTTGATTCAGGGCTTACAAAACATGCAGTCCCTGAACGTGAATGGTAATAGCACTTGCAGATTCTTATCATTGTAGCACAGCTGAGGAAAAAAGGCATGCAGAAGACTGTTGGAAGAGGAGAAAGATTAGAGAATGGAGAACTGGAAAGAGTGGAGTGTGGCAGAGTATGAGGACATTAAGGGATAGAGTAAATGGAATGGATGGAGAAGACAAATGCTTGGCAGATCTACTTTCAATCCTCCTATTTGTGTAATCAATTTCTTTTAATTTCCACTGTTCTCGTGTCATAGGCAGGCATCCATCCACTCTTTGCAACCTTCACAGCCACAGGGAATGGCTGGTATAGAATAGATGTATCTCACACAAAACTGGGAATGGGTAAGTGATTTCAGGTCACTGTATCACAGGGAATGTCTCTGTGAGAGGGCCTTGCTACACTAGTAGGGGGATAGGATTGGGTTTATGTGTCCATGTTAGCCTGTTAGCCAAATTCTAAGTAGGTCTTCTCACCAGTGCCCCCTTCATTCAAATTTGGAGGACTATACGTCACTGCTGAAAGGGGAAGAAGAGGCAATCTAAGCTTCTCTTCTTTTCCTCCCTCTTTCAAGAGTGCATGTGTACCTATGATAATCTGCAGGACCTCCACTTCAAAAATATAAGAGCTCCTTTCTCACTGAAGAAATTACCTAAATTTGCTAAATCATGGAAATTAAAAACGTTATTAAGATGGTGGTTACTGGCAATGGATATGTGCCGAGTTCTCCGTTTGTTGATGGCTTTGATCAGGATCAGTGGTGTGGTGGTTTAGAGCCCAGACAAGCAGCTGCGTGCTTTAAGCCTACCTAAAAGAAGAGGCAGAAAAAAAGCAACTGAGATAATTAAATTTTAATACAACAATGCAATAGTGAAAACAACAAACAACAGCAACGACTAACAGTAATGAAACAATAAACAGCAAGAAAGGAGAGCGAACCACTCGAGTAAATGGAGCTGAGTCAAACCTCGATCCGCCCCTGCTTTGCCCGGACTGTCCACCCCTCCCCCCCCCTTATATACTGGGCATGAGGTCAGTACGGTATCAATAACACATTGCCTGGTTAAGTTGTCTCTCTTGATTGTGACCCCCCTCTCCCCACTTCTGGTGTAAATTAACCCTATCCTATCCTAACGCAGGGCAAGTGAATATCGTATGTTTTGGTTAGTTACCTGCCCCCCTAATGGAAGACTGTTTGGCATTTTCTAAGCTATATTTATACAAGAAGTATCGATCATGTTTTACCACATAAAAAAAAGAACCTATAGGAGGAAGCCATGAGAACGTCCTTAGAATGTGTAAAAACATACCAGATGACAACTTCACAGAATTACACACAATTATCATAGAGGCTGGAATAGACCTTTGAGATCTTCAAGTCCAGCCTAAGACCTGACACCACACCACCTAGCTAGAGCATGTCACTAAGTGCCTCATCCAATCTTTCCTTAAACACCACAGGGGATGTTGACTCAACCACCTCCCGTGGCAGGACATTCCAGTGTCTGATGACCCTTTCCATAAGGAAGTGCTTCCTGATATCCAGCCTAAAGGCTCTCTTTTTTTTTCTTTTAAAATGTATGATTTCTGTCTTGGCGTTGGCATAAATATAGTGAGGTTGAAGTTGCCCTTCATTTTTACTTTAAATCACTGTGGAGAAAATTCAATCCAAGCAGGAAATAAACCAGTAACAAATCCAATGATAGTAAATAAATAAACCGCAACAAGCACATTCTTACATTCTACTTCTTTTCTGACAGACAAATTTTTATTTACAAAGCCTCCAGTAAGTTAATACAAGGCTGACAATCCTGTGTTTAAGAAAAAAAAAAAAAAAAAAAAAAGACACCTTTAAAAATACTACTGAGGAAATCATGAGATATTCTTAACGTTCCAATTATTATGTAACTAATGCCTTCTTAAGAAAGTTCAGTGTGTCTAAATCCAAATATTTTACCTTTGAAAGTTGCTACTAAATCATTCTACATCTGATTCTTCTCTGGTGATTTCCTGTATATATGCATTGTTTATTGAGAAATTTATTGCCACTATTACCACTTGGATTCATTAACTCATGAGTCTTTCTAGAAAGATCTAAAGCAAGGTATTACATGGGAAAAAGCTCGAGGTTAGAAGTAAGAAAAAAGAAACTGAGAATAAAAACTGATTCATGCTGAGGGTAAGCCTTTTTAAACAGTATAAACGCTTTTCTTTAAAATAAAAGTATTTCTCTTTGTAAACATTCAAAAAGGTCAACTTTTTTCATTCATTTAAACTAAGTCAGTAACATGACTACACAAGAATCAGTCCACACATTTCAGATGATCTGCATAGTTCATTTACTGAAGACATCCACATTCAATACATTCCAGAGTGATATTCAGATAGATTTCTTCCAATGTGTCAAAACATACTCACAAGAGGGAAACATGTGAAATATTCTTTACATTTCCTCATCAGTTTCTAAAAACACATGTATTGGAGAAAACTTAATGAGCCACATATTCCTAAAAATTTAACTGTGTAGTCTGGAAGTTAAATTCATGGCATCTAAGTAGTATTGAGGGAGTTAAAACTGAGCACTAATTGCTACTGCAATATTACTTTTTTGCGGGGCGGAGGGGGGAGGAAGCATCTTCCAAACCAAACGAATTCTAGAGCAATTACCTCTGAATTAATGGAATGATGACTGTATTCAGGAAATTACAGTCAACAGACTTGATGAAAACCAGGTTGTTCCATGGCCACCACATGAATACTTCTAGTGATTCAAAATAAACTGCAAGAAAAAATAGCTAAAACCAAAAGAGTTTATGTAGCTTGAAGGCTCTCCAGTATATCAGGTGCTGTTTCTACAACTAGGTTTCATAACTTTCTCATCTCAATGAGTAAACAGAACAATGGGAGACAAGCTCTTCTTTCCAAACAAACAGACTCCTAATCAATGCTTAGAATTGACTTAATTTTTAGACCCTTTGGAAAAAGATGTTCATTTAGTATATTACAATTGTCAGTTGGGTCACGTTCTGTTAAAAATACTTTTTCTTTTGAAGTATCACAGACTATTTAGCTAGATGGTAAGCACAAGAATTCATGGTGCAGATGATACTTGCTTGTATCTGAAGATACTGGTAATTCAGTGTAGTAGAAACAAATTTAACAAGCTATAAAAATATCTTTTTGTCACTACTTCTTCATCATTGCTCTTACACTTACCACTGTACTATATCAATCTCTATGGCACAACTTTCCTTTTAACTAACTCACTCTATGGAGAGGGCAACTCAAGAGGAAAAAAGCAACTGCTAGGTGTTTAACCTAAACATGTCAGCTCAGTAAATAAATGAATAAATAAATACAGCAAAACCACCACAGAGTAAGTTTGATCACAGAACAGCTGAGAACCAGAGTACTTATACCATGATTAGTAAAGTTTAGTTTTAAAAACTGTTATGAAATCAGAGAGGAATAGAGTAGATTTAGGAGTTTGCCCCAAATCCTCTTATTACCCTTAAAAGTAATAGATAATGATAGCATATTTTACAGAAGTCACATTACAGGAAGGTACTTAATCTACAGTGAAAAGTAACCTAGGTGAAAATGCCTCAAATAGCTTTAATTCATTCTAGTAAAATGTCCTCAAGTGTTTTGGTTACATTTGCCATGTTTGTGCTCATTGTGTGTTTTTAAGTTTATATTTTTAAAAAGTTTAGGAAATGTCTTAACATATTTTCATAGATTTCTTCCTTCTGGCTGTGCTTTAAGCTTCTGTAATTCTTTTTTTTAAGTGCTCTTATATGAAAAAAAGGAATTTAAAAAATCCTGGTTTTCTTTACCAGAAAGGTATAATGAAATTCTTTTTTCAGTGTCATTTTAAGTCTTCTTAGTGCATTTCCTGCAGTTCCAAATCATATAGAATGGCTTGGGTTGGAAGGGACCTTTCAAAGGTCATCCAGTCCAGCTCCCCTGCAGTAAGCAGGGACATCTTTTAACTAGATCCTTCTCCAGGCTGAATAACTGCAACTCTCTAAGCCTATCTTCATAGGAGAGGTGCTCCAGCTCTCTGATCACTTTTTTGGTCCTGCTGTGATCCTGCTCTGTCAAGTCCATGTCCTTCTTTTGTTGAGGGCTCCAGACCTGGACACAGTACCCCAGGTGGGGTCTCACCTGAGCAGAGTAGAGTGGCAAAATCACCTCTCAATCTGCTGGCCACTATTCTTTAGATGTAGCCCAGGATGCGATTTGCCTTCTGGGCTGCAAGTGTTCACTGTTGATTCACATCCAGCTTTTCATCCCCCAATACCCTCACATCCTTTCCACAGTTCTGCTCTCTATCATACCATCCTCCAACCTGTACTGATAATGAAGATTGTCCTGACCCGGGTGCAGAACTTTGTACTTGGTCTTGTTGCACCTCATGAGGTCCTCCTGGGCCCACTTTTCCAGCTTGTCTAGGTCCCTCTGGATGACATCCCATCCCTCTGGCATATCATAGAATCATACAATCATAGAATGTATTGGGTTGGAAGGGACCTCTAAAGGTCATCTAGTCCAACCTCCCTGCAACAAGCAGGGACATGTCTAACTAGGTCAGGCTGCTCAGAGCCTCATCAAGCCTGGCCTTGAATGTCTTCAGTGATGGGGCCTCCACCACCTCTACAACTTACTCGCTGTAACAGCTACATTAATACAACTCTGAAGTTAATTAACACAATTGTGGAATACATGAATAAAGTAAATCAATACAAGTTGGGTGTGGTTTTCTCTTAAGGCTGAATAAGAATACCGTCTGAGAAAGAAGATGAAAAAAGAACACTAGTATTAAAAAAAATTATGGGGTGTATTCTTTAGTTTTTCTAGAAACCCTTTTTTAAGCAATAATACATCATCTGATATATGTATTTGTAATTATAGAAAAAGGCTATTATACATTAACATAATTAGTGCTAAATAAAACAAGAAACAAATTTTTCCACTTAATAATTTTTATAATGATTTTCTGTTAATTTTTATTGTCTTTGGTGGTCTACAACTAGCTCTGAAAACATAATGTACTGGTTTTGTTTGCTTTTAAATTGTCTTCCTGTGACCTTTTTGGAGCAAAGAAAATTATTGTATTCCACTTCTGTCACTGTTGCAAGGCTCCGGTGATGAACAGGATTATATTCTGTCTTTGAAAAAAGAAGTTTCTGTATAAAACTTGGAATGTATTTGTTTATTGTCACCTTTCAAGTAAGTGTTTATTAATACTGAAAAAAACCCCAACCCGAAACAACACAGCAAACCAAACCAACCCAAACCACCACCTTTCTAAAGAGTGCTTGAAATATTTATGGGTAATTCTTGAGAAATAGTCTTTGATCTACTGGACCTTGCAAGAACCTTCCCATACTATTTAAGTATTAGATTTTAACAGCAAGTTTCATATTTCTGTATTTTTGCTACACAACTGGCTCTCTGAACTTCTTTCAGAGATTTCTCAGCTTCTGTCCTCATGTATAACGTATGAATCTGGACAGCTGGATTCTTCAGCATTTCAAAGAACAGCAGCATGTTTATAAGTAGACATAAAAACATCAGAGATTGTCATCAGTCTAGAGTCTGGGGATAATCACAATCAACAGCATCCCATCTCTTCTTGTAGTAGTCGATGGTCCCCTCAGTTAATGATTAGACTGTGTGGTACCACCAAATGGAGATGGGTAGTAGGCCTGACAAATAGGACTTTTTTGAGGCACTCAGATTTTCAGTTCTATGTTTTCCTTGGAGATCCAAGAAACATTTTTGTTAGTATTCAGTTCTAGATGCATTTCTGTATTTTTATTTATTTGTGAGAAAAAAAAAAAACAAAAGCATCACGCTAATCACAGTGAATTCAAAATGCAGACTTAACAAACTGTATATTTTACAGGGTGACAAAACCTTCATTCTCCTTTTAGGTGCATGAAATGCATTGCAGTGGACAAAATGCTATGTTGCTGCAATGGCTTCCATACTAAATTAAGTTTGGAATAACACCAATCACTATCCAAAGAGATGGCTGTATTGATACCCAGTCCTCTGAAAACACACACCCTTTAGCCACAAAGCGTTCACTCCTGATTAACTCTCAAAAGACGCATAGGCATGGATCCTGCAAAAGTGCTCACCAGCTGTGACATTTCAAGTTAAACAAAAGGCATGGCTAGGAACTGCCCGCTTCTGGATAGTTCTAGCCTTTTCTTTCTGAAATGCTTTGTCCTCTGACCGTATGTAAAACCTCAATTAAAATTCACATCTCCCTTTTTCCAAGCCAAAACATTCCAGTTTTGCACTGCAGCCCGATACATCTAGCTATAAAAATTTAAGAATTTATTGTTGTAGGTGTCTGCCACATTCTCTTAGGAATTGTCATGCCGATAGCAAATATGGCAGAGCAAAATATGTGTTCACATTTCAGCAGTTCAAGTTCTTAGGCCAGCACACCTGCTTAAAGCACTGTTGCACATGTGTTTGCACAAATTTATGGCCACATGTATACATTTCCTTCTTCTGTCTTGGCTGTGTAGTGGAAGCACGTAGCAGCAAGGTCAGACAAGCCACTGGGAATGGCAGCATCTTCAAACACTATCCCTCAGTCCACCAAGCACATCTGACAGGACTCTCCCAATGGCTGTGTCATAGGTACTGTTCCATGACATCGAGGAAGAGAGCAACAGAGCAGGTCAGCCTAGTTTGTATGCAACAGAGAAAAACTTAATTCCTATGTATCTTACTCTCAATGTAGATAAATCACGATGCCATTTTTTATGCCTTCAGTAGGAAAAATGTGATCTTTATTTGCCTTAACAAGGAGGGAATGAGAGTCTCCATTACAGAGTTAGTAGGTTGCTAGTACTTGAATCTCAGCACTAGATTAGCACAGGCACTATATAAGCATTTCTGCCAAAAACTCTACACGTGTCCTTCTGTGCGGTTGTACCTTCTCGTATACCTAAGGATAGAGATGCTGGTCTCTCTGCTGGACCTGCCCTATGCCTCATGGGATGGAGCAGTTGTTGGCAACGGTCATTCCTGCCTTTGGCTATGGTACAAAGAATGCCAAGTTCCGTCTCAGACTAAAGCAGGTCCTGTGGTTTTCATCACCTCCCACCCAAACCTTTTGAGGCAGAAATGGAGCATGGGTGGGAAACGGCCACTTGCAGTTTTGACCTGCAGCTAACCTAGGATGAGCCATGTGCCTCAGATCCACTTAAAAGCACAGCCAAAGATACTGTTTGGTTCCTTGGCCCTCTCAAAACCCAAAGCTGGTTATTACAAAAAAGCCCAGACCTCTATGTTTTGGCCAGGTGCAACTTGCTGTATTTACACCGCACAGAGCCCAGAAGCTGGACAATCAGAGCAGTAAGGGAGCCACAGTGAGCAATGCAAGAAGCTGATAGCGCAGGTTATTTTCAGAGATGTGCAACGGACCTTGGTCAGGCTTTCGAAGGCGTCAGAGAGGCTCCTGAGCCACGCAGCCCACAGCCACAGTGGCGTGAAGCTGAGGGGAGGGAGAAAGGAAGGAAGGACGCGCCGGCTGCTCCCGCCCTGCCCCT
>JANHFX010002107.1:0-34868 GCA_027560015.1 Chloroceryle amazona
AAGGAAGGAAGGAAGGAAGGAAGGAAGGAAGGAAGGAAGGAAGGAAGGAAGGAAGGAAGGAAGGAAGGAAGGAAAATAGATGCTGTCAGTCCTTTCATATTTCACAGCTAAGGAAAAATACCTACTTTTCAGAAATGCAAGAACCTAGATTTTGTCTAGTGATTAAATAAAGCAAAAGATCTAGGCAATGATCAATTTTATTTGTGAAGAATTTGAGACTGTTAAAATTGACAGTTAATTAAATTCTTGACTGTACAGTTTTCCCCTGCAGTCTACTGTGGAAAGCAGCTTGAATTAGCAGCAACTGCAAGACCTGAGGAAAAGCTTGCAAAATTTCCTAAGTCCTACCTGACTATCCAGAAAATTTATAATTAGCCAGAGCAATTGTCACACTGTTGCCTACCAGAAAAGCTGAAACATTTCCTTAGTAGTATCTTGATCAGTACAAATGCACTGGTTTTTGACAGGCATTTGCCTTTGTGGGTTGGCCTAACAAGCAAATGCCCCAACAGCAACAGCAGCTAAGGTGAGATTGGAGACTTGATGTTCTTCATGAGGTCAAAAGGAAACATTAACCTGGTACCCCATTTTTGACAGTGGCCAAAAGTAAATGCTTAACAAATAACATAAGAATCAGGACAGGTTATGTGGTAATTCCTTCTAATAGTCTTGCATCCTTGCCCTACTTTCAACTCAGGGACTGAGAGTTGCATGGTGTTTCCATGTACTTCGTAATGCACAATTATTTTTTTCTTCAGCATATTTGTCCAAACTACAAAGGCTAGTGAAACTTACTTCAACTCAGTCTATTACTCTCTGGAGATGCCTAAATTGCAGGTTACCAGAAGCAGGGACAGTAAAACAGGGACATAAAACTCTCGCATTTTCCAAAACACTAAAGAAACCACAAACCTCAGTATGTGCCATAGCAGCGCAGACTTGATAAAGTTCAAGAGGTACTCAAAAGCTGCAAGGGCAGTTTTGTGTCATGGAGCTTTGTAATGCTGCAGGCTTTCTTCATTGTCAACTAATAAGGTTCATGACTGGGCATGACAAATAAAGCAGAAAGCCCTTGGTTTAGTTTACTTTAAAAAGGCAGTCCCAGAAGTTGCTGCCAGTGAGTCCTGAGCTGAGGAGTGTTGGTGGGAAGAAGGTGTCTTGTTCTTGTTTCAGAGGTCTGTGGGACAGGAGCTGCTTGAAAGTGTTGTACTGTGTCAAAGGAAAAGACAGTGACCTTTGCTGAAAAACCTTACTGAAAAGATTGTTTATAGTCCCTAGGATATTCCCCTGTGTCCTTGCCTTTCCTATACACTCCTGAATCATAACAACTGTTGCTGTTATGTAAAACCTCTGAGGTGTCAGCTTGCTTATCTTTCTAGCCCTGAAATTCTCTCTGACCAACCTCCCCTTTCTTTCCTGAGTCATTTGCCCTGCTTCTGTGCTTCCCAAATAACTTTTTTCTGTATATTCTGTCCACTCCACCCCTCTACTACTTAAGTCACAGGGAGATTTTTAGAGTTTTCTGCTAAAAGACTGGCTCAAGTGCAGCTCCAGCTGAAGTAAGAAAAAGTACATTTGTTAATTGTTTGGTTTCCATGGCATCAAAGACTTCAGGCTTTTTCTTTCTTGTTTTGACAAGTTGTCTTTGTACTGAGAGACCATAGCGATTGCAAGTGGGTTTTATGCTGAATCCTTTCGTGAGATCAGCTCCTTTGTAATCAGGAAATGGCAAATACACAGCTAGTAGGACTGACAGGCATAAGGGTCTAATGATCTATCACTCTTCTTTGTACCACAGAAGTGGGCTAAGAGAAATTTTGACTGTGTGACTGACAGGAAAATGCAGAGCTGAAGATAGGTTGGTGCTTTCTCTGTATGAGGTCTTTTCCCATTGAATAAGCTGCCTATCTGTGTGACCTGGAAATGAGTTCTTGGTTAGGAATGATGACAGAAGTGCTGTAAAGTAATCATTTGTGTTATTCATTAGAAAGGATATCCCTGAAGCTTTGCTGAGTACATAGGTGCCTGGGCCAGACAAACCAAAATAGCTCTACTGGATATGAATTATTTTACATGTCCTACTAAGGTAAAGAAAAAGCTACTGTGTATTTCACATAATTCTTGGGACTAGTACTGTTCCCTTTCTCTCCCACCTTACTGTCTATCCAAACTGTCATGTGTATCCAAACTATTCCACTGACCATTGAAAAGTTAAGTTTTTGATAAGAAAACATTGCTAGGTGGAATTCTTTGTAATATTTTTTTTTCCATTCAATTACTAAATGCTACAGAATATACACTAAGTGACGAATCTACTTCACAGACCTAGGTAGCACATAATTAGTACAATAGAAACTTGTTCAGACTCATATATAATTTTGATGATATGTATTAACATGATAGTGAGGTTTTATTTGAGTCTGGTGCATGGAAAAGTATTGGAAGTTACTTATTTTGAACAGCTGGTGGCCCAACTAGATTGCCTTGGTGAGTAATCCTGATGAAGCTGGAAATGGGAATAAAAGAAATCCTTGTAGTAAGTGTTAAATCCATCAACTGTCAGTCTGTCAAACTTTGCATACATTTATCCTCCTCAGTACAAGAAGAGGAAGTTGTCATCACTTTTGGGCAGCCATGAGACAACCAGGTAATAGCTGTCTGGAGACAAAGATGTGATTTTACATACTAAAAATGTTTCCCAACCACTTTTTACTGCTGGTTTCAAGAGGACCATGGATAAGATCCTTACATCTGACCAACACAGAAGCACTCAGTGGCCACTGAACACAAGTGTACTGCTGGATATTACAGAGCTTATAGTCAAATCAAAAGTATTCAAAACCAGAGCCACCTCAGTCTTGTCTTCTCCACACCACAGGCTGTCAGATGCACATCGATTTCTATCTTGTGCCTTTAGGAACAGTCACTGTTTATCTCAGCGATGTGGCTATCTTTGAGAAATTTCACTGTGGAGAAAGTCAGATTTATCAGCATTTGTTTTTCACCCAGAAATAGGAGCATTTTTCAGGGTCTATTTAAATGTTGTATTTCAAAGGATGGGCAACCACAATTTTATTTCTGCTTCTTTTTCTAATCAGATTTTGAGAAGGAAAACATAGCTATCAATTTAATGGAATGCTTGCTTTTCTGAAACTGATCTTTGCCAGAGCAAATGACCAAAGGATGCTATTACCTTCGATATTTATGGATGTATTTCCTCAGCTGTAAATATATTTCCTTATAAAGTAGACAATAAGTATTTTACCAGGGAAACAGACCTCTCATCTGTTTCTATATTGCTGACCATTCTGTCATTGCATTTTTTTTCATAGACTGGTTTTATAAAGCCTGAAAAGGAAGAAGTGACTAGTTTGCTTCATCCGGGGTGTTATTTAATTTACACTGTTCTGATTTTTTATTATTATTATTTCATATGTGTGTGTGTGGTCTTGCAGTTGTTCTGTTATAGGAAGATGCAAAATTAAAACAGGGTAAATTGTAAGACACTTTTGTTTGGCATCTCCATAACCCGAAGATTATTTGGAGCTTCAAAAGCCTCATTGCTGAATTTCAAAACTATTGTTGTGGCAGTTTCCTTTCCCCTTTCCTTTCTCCTTTTCCCCCTTCCCTCTCCTCTCCTCTCCTCTCCTCTCCTCTCCTCTCCTCTCCTCTCCTCTCCTCTCCTTTTTCATTGCTGCTACCTTTTTTACTTCAAATTGTCAATTTTAGTAAAGTGTGCCCCTTTTCACAAGCTAGAATGCTTTTTCCCATACCATTTTTGTGTTTGAATATTATATGACCTTATCCTATCTTCAGGACTACACACGTTCTCTTTCACGTGCACAAGAATCAGGTAAAAATCAATGATAAAATTAAAATAATATTATTAATATAATTATTATAATTTTTCATAGTGGATAAGTGGAGGCAAGCTATGCAAGCTGTTACCAAAGAGCTTGCATGGGTTATGCTTGTTGCTTCGTGATGTTGTTCCCTACAGCACATTTCTTCCACACCAGAAGTACTGGGCTATGCTTATATTGGCACAATTAATTTCTGATTCCTACATTTTTGTATAAAAACTTTTTTTTTTTTCTTTTTGCAAGATGCCACAATTTCTTCTGAAATAGCTATTAATGGATTCTTTCAGTCACTTCTGACAGAGGTGAACTGAAAGTCTCAAGAGAAGAGCACAAGGAGAGTAGAAGAAAAAGGGTGGGGAAAAGGAAGTTGCTTCAAAGGGAATAATAGTTCCAAAGGAATCATTTGTTACATTTCCAGCTCAGCATGTTCATCAGTTCCGGTGGAGACTCTTCAGTACATGTTAAACTGTTCCTTTCTGCTCTGTAAAGCTAGGCGTGATTCCCTGCAGTGAACAAGAAAAACAATTGCAGTACCAGTAATCTACAGATATACAGTAATCTACTTCTGCCAGACACCTCTGTTTTTAAGAAAAATTCCATCCAACACTTCTGACTTACTAGGGCTTGATACATATTTTTAATTGATTTCTTTTTCAGAAATTGATCAAGAACAATCCCTGTTATAAGCCTCTAGATATTTTTTAGGTTTTTGTTCAGATAATTTCTTCCTCACCCTTCCTAGAAATATTATCTACATAATCTTCATAATCTATAGTTTTATATCTGTAGCTACTTAGATATTTGATTTATCTTTATATTGATACAGCAACATGATTGAACACTGGGATATATTTTCTGGTATCAATAAAAAAGCACAAACTTTGGTATTCGCATCCTTTTACTAAGACTTTTTTCCTACATATTTAAACATTTAATTTCAAAAGCCCTTTCTTGCTCCAGCAGTAGTGTAAAAGCGCCTTGTAAATAAAAGACACATGTAGTCATGCATAAAGAATCCCAGACCCTTTTCTTCTGGTCATACAAGTAGAAGATAGAAGTTAGTATGAAGGAAGACAGAGTATACTGCACCCTAAGACTGGTGAAAATAGTATCCTTTGGAATCTCATGAAACTTGAGATAGTGAATGAAACTGCATTCTGAAATAGTAATAAAAAAATACTGCTGGCATAGTAGAGTACCACTGCATAACAGAAAGTAGGAACTTCAAATCTGGAACTCAAAGACATGATTTACTCTTTCCTGACTTGGACAACCATCTGCCTCTCTAGTGAATACTACTCTGCTTTGGTGATGCTTAACTTTTGCTACGGAAGCACGAGGAGTTCCCAAACGATACTGAAATTGTTCTGTGGCTGGCATAAAACACTGTCTAGGAGACTTTCCTTGCCAAGTACTGTGTACACTAAACATATTTAACTTCCCATCTAAAGGGATTTAAGATACCTGGTTTAGATATACTGAGACTTCCTCAGAAGACTAATCTGCATGGTTTATTTAGCAACAGAAAATAGTTTGGGTCCATCACGTATTTTTAAAAATCATGTCAACACTGAAGTTGTCACGTCAACACCTCGCCTCTCTTTCTAGACCATGGGAGGGGTTTTTTAGGAAAAAAATACAAAATCCAGACAGGTAGCTTTGCTGAAGCTTAGTAACTGACTTTCTTCAGTCTGTTAAAATGACTCCAGAAGGTAGGTATCTATTTTCAGAAGTGATACAAATGGTCCCTTTACTCCTAAGTAAGGCAAAGTATGAGCATATTTAAGGCACTTTCCTCTTCTCCAGCAGTGTTACAGGCAGCAGGCATTCAGCCTCCATCAAACTTATTTAGTCGTCCTCTTCGGGAACATGTTTCTTAGGCATTCACCCATTCTTCAGCACTCAAAGAGTGGAGGCTGCCAGGCTTATTAGGTCCTTATGAAAGCCCTCCTGTGCACAGATGTCTTGCAACAAGTACCACATTTCAATACATAGTTCTCCAGTTTAATGATTGGGCTGCAACGTCACATGCGTGAAAAAATACTCAATGACTATCTTAATACATTTACTCTTCTGTTGATCCTGGATGACTAGCATGTTGTGCTTATCTAATTTTTCCTCGCAGAGTAAAAGATACTGTTCATCAAACTAAGGCCTTCTTCAAAATCTTTCAGCTGTGCCATTTGCTTTTCACCTCAGCTGCATCACTCGAAAACATGAATGCTCATTTTCATCACTAAGAGCATTTTACCGTCTGAAGTGCATGATGATTACTTTTCTGCTGTAAAGTAGGCCTGGAGGGAGCAAGGTTGTTGACCTTTCTCAACCTGAAGAAGAGACAGAAGGAAGGTCATGTCCTCCACACATTGAGTTGAAACCTATGGATATTCAGACTTCAGTTTAAGCACTCTCTCTGTAGACTCCTAGGTATTGATTGATATATTTCCTTTCAGGAGAATGCATCTGATGTGAATAATTTGTTCTATCCATAAGTACCAACCTCTTTTGGTGTATTCACTCAAAAGGCTTGAATTTCATATCAGCTGTAAGTATTTATTGTATGTTTATTGTATTTTCCAGTAGTATGAAATATATTTCCTGTTAGTCTGATTTTGTATACTGCTTAGATAGCATGCAACCTTAATATAACTTGATTTTAGTGACTGGAAGGCTGTTTCTAAAACCTAGCAAGAAAAAAATGCATATAGATATTTCAGGTATGAAATTTCACTGAAGTGACCTTTGCAGTATTATTTGAATGACAAGAACACAAGAACCTCATTGGAAACATGGCATTTACAAAATTTCCATTTACCCAGCCAGTGGACTTTTATGGGCTTATGCTTTAAAATTTGGGTTTTCTGTTAGGTTTCCTTTACATTTCTGTTTAAACTTGTGCATTTAGTTGAATCTGTCGTAGGTAAGCAAATGGAGTTTCTGAGGAAAGCTAGACAATAAGACTGGTATGTCTTTGCAAGCTGGAAAACTGAGATTATAACATTTTGTTTTTCTTCACAGCCAAGCTGTCAAGTTTTTTCACTTTACTCAATATGTTAACTTCTACTATCTCTGGAAGCAAATAAAAGGACAAACAAACCAGCTATTCTTACTGTGAAAAGAATGATATGAACTTTATCTTCTGATTTTTCTTAACCCTAGAGACCTTGAAGTTTCCCTCTCTTGCTCTGACTCCATGGGTTTGTCTTACCAATAGCTCTATCAAACTGTTTATCTTACTAAGTACTGGTGAAAGGGTTTTTTTAATCTCTCTGCACAATGGCTGGTATAAACATTGACATTTTGAACATGGACACTTTTTATGCTTTTTTGTTTGCTTGCTTTAGCTCACGTGTTAAGTTTTAAACAATATTGGATTTTTGATTCACAAAGTTTTACAATTTCTGTTAAATCAGTATAACTCCGTGGTAAGCTCATTCCCCAGAGCAGCTCAGGATTGTTCTTTTGACCCTGACTGATAACTCCTAAAGCAAAGGTGGAGCAAGCATTTCATGTCTCCAGGTGGGAACAGACACTGAAGAGTTGGTCTTGAGAATCTAACAAACTCTATCCTAGGAACAGTACTTGGGAAATCCTTAATGCATCTAATTAATAGTGATGCTTGAAAAATCAGGTCAGGATGCTATAAAACATGCTGTCAGTGATTATTAGCTGCTGTTGCTAGGCTGTCCTGATCTGCATATATAGACCAGTTGTATGAATTATTAGTTCTATTTAACAATCTTTTTTTTTTTCTTTTTTGTCAGCTCTGATATGCAAAATCAAGTGTTCCTGTATGTTTCATACCTTGTTGGGCTATTCAGTAAAAGAATGTCTCACATTCAATCACAGATATTTTTATCTTTTTTAAATCCTACACAGTGTTTTTATTAAACTATTTTATGCACAGATTAAAATCTGAAACCTAAAGACTAGAGGCTATCCTAATGATTTTGAATTCATTTGCTTCAAATGGAGTTTTCATCTGAATACAAATGGAATAATCTTTCCCACTACAATGTTACTTCTACGTGAGTTGGAACATAAAAGTCCACGTAAAAGCCTGATGACTTTGTCTACGCTGCCTTATACCTAGTCTAAATGCAATGCAACTCAGCATTTCCTGAGGATGTGTAATTGAAAACTTTTTGCACCTTTGTGCCAATATAAGGGATTATTTGCAGTACTTTTACGTCAACAAAGTTAATTGAGTGACAATGTGATAAATAGAATTATTGGTGCAAAATTACTATGGAATGATGTTTAACTTCACTACTGTAAATATCAAATACTACAACACAGATAAGTTGATATCCCAGGATTGCTTAAGTAGCTGGCTTCCCAAATCATGTTTATCTTCCACATTACTGGAAGTATGCTCATTGTTTTGTGTGCTTTATACTACTGAATCTAATTCTACTAGGGTCACTAACTATGCCACCAAAGTCCTGGACTCTTTCTGCAAGAGTATATTAAAATATCTGCTTTCTGTTTCCAGAAATAAGGCTATGAAACTTGAATTAATTTGGTTTATTAATGAACAAATTAGATTTTATTAGATTACTAGATTAAAATTCATGACAAAATTTGAAAATACCTGAAAAGCAAGATAAAACTTAGGATTTTAAGGTAATGATTTGCTTCACAAACCACATGAAAACTTATGAGCTTGCTCACTGACAATTTGTTTACAGTTTACAAGCAAAAGGGCATGTAAGACCAAGTCCACATGAGTTTTACGCACATGATAAACAAACAAAGTGAAGTTAATTATCATGTAAAAAGATGTAGCAAGACTTAATACAAGATTTAATGTCATTTAAAGTGGTTCCTACCTCCGGAGGCATAAATGGCTGGTAAAATAACACCAACAGATCTTATTTCTCCCAGAAGTGTGTTTTGTTTTTTAAAATCAGGCTTAGACACGATATATTAGTTTATCAGAAATTTCTCCTTCAGTTGATCTTGTCCTCTAAATTTTTGTGTGGTATATGTTTTGCCGACACAGTTTTAAAGATATTTCCAATGCAACAAAATAAAACTTACTTAAAGTCTCTCTGTAGTATACATTCTATTCTTATTGAGGCGATTGTTAAAAGGTTTTTCTACTGAAACCTTTCCTCTCTATCGCTGAGCTAAATGTGGGGAAATCCTAAACTTCTCCTATAGCTACCGAAAACATGTTCTAGATTATTGGCCTTGCTGTATACTTCATTAATTGATCATGGATTCTCTCCTGAGAATGTCTTTTAAAAAGTAGCATTGCAAGTTTCCATCTATTGACATTTCAGTTCTCTGGTCAGTGCTTCAGAAAAATGGATTAATGAAATTTGATTCTTCTTTCCAAGTTCAGCAAATGACCAGTAATGATTCTAATAATGTTGTCTGGATCAGACGTATGAAGAAAAGTTTATTTTAGCAGTTACAGTATGAACTGAGTAGAGATAGCAGTAGAAGCAGAACCTCTAAAAAAACTTTGGCTTTAGTTATTGGCTTGAATCTTTGTCTCTCTGAAATGAGTTAATCTACTGAACTGCAAGTGAAGAAAGACCTGGCCTTCTAATGCTTGGCGTTGTAGTCTATCTTATGAGTTCTGCTATGAAAAACTTACTGAATTGGTTTGGTTTTTTTTTTATTGTATTTTCTCCTCCCACTCCCTCTGGAGGGAGGTAGGAGTATGCTAGCAGCTTTATGATTTTTTTTTGATGGCTGGATGGGCATAAACCATTACACTGTCCTGAAAAAAATTATCAAAGGACTGTTGTTTGAAATGTCTCAGGAACTGACCTTACAACTTATCGTTTTGTTACTTGTCACAGAATTATATTGAGATTCAATTCAATCTTTAGAGAAAAGTTGAAAAGAAAACTCTGATATTGCACTTGCAAGACTTTAACATTCCCTAGTTCACCCAGAAACAACCTTCTTGCATGTGGCGTTCAATTCAGTTAATTTTTTTATGGCCTTTTTCAGTCTATCCAATCAATTCTCTTCACATTATCCAACCAATTCTTTTCATGTTCTGTCCCCGTAATGTATTATAATTTTGTTTTTCACATTCAATATATGACATATTGTATAAATATAGTTTTAAAGACACTGAATAAGATTGGAGATAACTATATTTCAGCTAAAGAAAAAGAAGAAACATCTTGCAAGATGCACTAATGAGTCACCCATAGTGGTCCTTCCAGTTATATACTGGAAAATACTCTGTACAGTATTTCTTAAAGACACATAAATACCTAAGCTGCTTAGCTGCTATTGCAAACCATGTCTAACCTGAACTATATTAACATTTTGGAAGGCATTGCTGAATGTGAGTCAGGTCATATCATAGACATACATATAAACGGAGATAGGATCCACTTTGACTCTCAAATTCTTTGTCCACTAAATTGGTACATAATCATATTAGAGCCTCAAAGGTGAAAGGGACTAAAATGGTTTCTAAAATGGTATTTGCAGTGCTAGGTTTCTTTAACACAGACACATTCATGCAAAAATGCACCACAGTACACAGCAGTAAAGTATTGGAAGGTTTTATTAGATTCAGCACTCTCTCACTGTGCCTTCCTGGACAACTGTATCTAATTAATTTGTGTTAATAAGATTAGACTGTAAATGTTAGATTAATGTGTACCGGAAAGTTCTTGCCTTTTTTTACAGGGCAATCAATGTATGCAGCCAAAAATAATACAGCAGATGTCCTTTTCAACATACAGAATATTATTTTTGTAGGTAAATACAGGACATATGGTTAATTTATTGTATTTGCCATCAAAACAAAATTAAATTTTATATAGTTCACCATTCAATGTTACTCCCATTCAAATGTATATGATTTAAGAAGAAGGGTAGATTAGGACTTCTTGTCAGACAGACGCATTGCATACTTGGAAAGTAGGAATGAGAAGAGCATAATCTAGTTTATCCTCCAAGCAGGTAGTTATATGACGGTGACTATGCAGCAGCGTTTGCCATAGTGTCTCTGATCATGGCTGGAGCCACAGGCAAAGAAGTATTCAAGCTGCATGTAACTGCGAAAACTAGCACTGATGGAATATCAAAACAGATCAGCATTTGTCTGTCATAGTATGTAAGACAACAAAATGATCGCTTCTCAATCACTAGTGGCCACTGGTGAATTGCTGACAAATGACTGTATCAGGTCCAGCCATCAGTACTGTACATTATTAGGATGACTTTTATTGACTAAATATAAAAAGAAAATGCAGCTACAGATTAATTAAGCTATTTTGGATTGTTCAATATTTCCTAACCCTATGCACAAATACGTACATGCTCACATATGCAGAGATGAGGCAACATAATAAAAGTGTAAGAGAATGTAATTTCCTTTTTTTCTTTTTTTGGTAGATTTACTGTGCTATACAAAACCAGACTTGAAATTGTTCTGGGAGTAAATAATTAATTTAGGAAATCTACATAGTAAGCAAGTATCTATGAAGCAAGTGATCTTTTTCACAGTAGGCTATGAAAGAAAGTATGGCTGCAAAATAACTAATTTCCTATGTACAGAGGTATTTTGATGTGTAAATGTATTCTCCATTTCTTCTGTTCAAAGCTGTATAATATTCTCAGTGAAAGAATCTATTCCCAACCATGTTATAAATATCAGGAAAAGGCTCAGAAAGCATCCAGGGATGCAGGTTTACTTAACAAAGCAGAAATACAGTATTTTCTACAGCATTTAGAAGTGTCATTTCAAATTAGCTGTTTGTAGTTGGAATGGTTTTTGGCATATTTGACAAATAAAGAAGCATACAAACAGCCAATAATAAATTGGTTCCATATGTCCGCAAAGTCATCTAAAATCTCAAGATCCCTTGTAATTGTTGTTCTGTATACTTACAGTAATTCCAAGTTGCAATTTACTTATAATACGTCAATGGAAAAATAATTTCAATGGAAAAATAATTTCAAATAAAGGCAAGAACATAATTTTTTACTTCATGTAATGCTTGTGCATGTCAAAAAATGTGAAACTTGTATGTTTGCAGAAAACAAGGAAAAAAAATCAGAGGGTTTGGGCTGTTCAGAAGCGTGTCCTTGAAGAGACAATGTTATTGCCTCTCATATGACTATAGGAAATTCTGTCTCCCCGAGAGAAGCACAAGTCAAGGCCCAACTATTTGAACTAAGGCAATGGAAGGATTTAAGGAAACATTAAAAATATATATATATTTCAAAGTTATAAAAGTATATGGAAAGAAAAAGAGGAAAATCACATTAATTATTTTTATATGCTATATTATAGACTTGATAGTCCAGGAGTCAAAGCACAGGACTTAAAGTTTGTGTCGTTATCAGGTGAAAGTATGGCACAAATACTGAGACAGCTGTAGAACCGTAAGGTGTGCTGTCCTGCCATTGCCACCACCTCACCCTGGCTGTGCAAGAGCACTTGTTTGCTGGCCAATGCTAAGTCAATGCTATTTCATATCTAAGACCCTTATGTTTTTACTACTATAAAGATACTTATTTTTCTTCTGCCAGATTAAGATGTTAATGGACTAAACAATATGCTATGAATGACTAATGCTGATGTTCTAGCTGTTTGGTTTT
This sequence comes from Chloroceryle amazona, assembly GCA_027560015.1. Taxonomy (NCBI): domain Eukaryota; kingdom Metazoa; phylum Chordata; class Aves; order Coraciiformes; family Cerylidae; genus Chloroceryle; species Chloroceryle amazona. The sequence continues at coordinate 12,450 of JANHFX010002107.1, forward strand.
CATTAATTATATGTCTGACATATCAATGTGGTAAATTTTTGCAATTAAATCATTGTTTGTCCACCTGTCTCAGAAGCAGCACTTCGTAAATATTACTGGGTTGAGACTTGACAAACATTTTCTTAAGTAGATAATCACTTAAAGTGTACAGAGATCATAAGAACTGAAAATCAGGTGCTAAAAGAATAATTTTTTTAGGAGAAAAAGGGAAAAAGAAATTAAAAAAAAAAAATAAAAATCTCTTAAGAAGGAAATAGCTCATTATGCTGTCTTTAAACTGAGATATAAACTCAGTCCTTGTCATAACTGTAAATGAGATAAGTGTCTGCACACCAATATTTTCCTTTACTTTCTATAGATAAAACTAAACCAAGTCTTCTCATTTTTGAAATTTCTGCACTTTGGGAAGAAAGAAAGAAACTGTATTCAAGTTTTGACCTTACACTCTTACCTAAACTCTGTTGACACAAGTATGAATTTCCAATTTCAGAAGTGTTGCTACTTAGTTTCACAACAAACTAAAGTTCTGAATCTCAACACTCCTCAGTTTGGAGGTACAGGCTCAGTGCTGGCATGTCTAGCTTGTTTTTAAGATGATATTGGCAGAGTTAGTATTTGTTAGATGCTGAAGTAACATGAAGGAAGCAGTGTTCTTTCAGAATTCAATCCAATCAGCTTAACACTGGAATACTCCAAATCACTTAAAATGAAGCAAATAATTGAGTTTAACATCAGATTCACTTCTTGTAAAACATGCATGGTCCAAAAGAGGACTACTTGCTAATACCCTGTGTGATTCACTGTATGAAATATTAGCATTAAAAAAAAAAACAAAACAGCGGACAAAAAATAAAATAAAATAAAATAAAATAAAATAAAATAAAATAAAATAAAATAAAATAAAAAAATTACCCAGAATGGCAAAATGGGAAACTATGAGAGAGGATTTCTCTGTTGCAATCATTTCCCTTACAAGTCTAAGCAAACATAAAAACATTTCAAAATCAAAAATAAGAACACCCACACACGCCAAATTCTCTCTCCTGATGGTATGTTTGAGAGTTTGCCATAAAAAGCAATACGTATCATAGGATGTTATGAGCTTTCAGTTATTTGGGAACATGACTGAATAAATCAAGTGATAAGTTTTCTGGCTTAGCTTTCACGAGAGTTCATGCTCATGTCTGAAAGTCCAGCATTACTGCTGAGAGGCTCTTTGGGAATGCTGAGAATAGTTCCTTTAAAATATTATGGCAATATTTTAAGATGCTGCCATATTGTGATGGTCCTTCAAAGTCAGAATTAATGAAGAGCTTTCCTCAGCTGCTTGCTAAGGCCAGGAAGGAATCAGGGCTCCTGATCTAAAGGCAAGCATTGATACTCTTTCACTAAGCCTCTCTGAGATCAAAATGTTGTCAGTGATCTCATTTTCACTTACATGTCACAACGAGCAGAGAGGCAGCCCCATGGTTGTAGGGCATGGGCACCCTATTACATGAGCATGATGACATCCCCCACCTCAACTGACCATGCCCCAGAGGACTCATTGCCCTGCTCAGGAAGAACAGGCACCCAGGGGCCAAGGCTGGTGAAATGCCATGGAGGAGGCTTGTGCACACCTAGCTTTACCAAACAGCATGACCCCCCCAAGCACAGTGGTACCAACCTGGCCAAGATGCCCTGTGAGGTGAGGGCAGAGGAAGAGGTGGGAACCTGCATTGCCCCACATGCTGGCTGGGGCAGGGGCAGGACAGGGTGCTGGCACCCTCCGAGGTGGGTGTTGAGGCCTCAATGCAGCTGGGGACTGGGAGGGGGCAGACAGCACTGGCAGAGGCTTAGACTGGGACTCTTTCTCCTCTGATCCATGCAGCAATCTTTCACTTGTGTTGTGGAAATTCATCTCTCTTGCCTGCAATAATTTCCCTGGCATTAAAGTCCTTAAAAAGACGTCAGTAAACAAGTCAGCTCTGGAAACAGAAGAATAAAACTTGCTGTCATAGCTTACACATTTAATTATACTAAAATGACAGGGTTTCCCTGCTTTTCTGGTTTCTCAGCTGGCTCCACGAGCTCCGGTCCAGGCTTAGAGGAGACAGGCATAGATGGTCGACCTGAAATCACCCTGCTAGTCTGACCTTGCAAAAAAAAATAAAATAAAAAATAGCCAACTTGGATAGGGGTATTAAAGCAGGCTAGGGAAGAGATGGCGACAGAAAAGTGTATGATATAGCCTTAATATCCACCTGGCACTGAGCCACATTTTGCCTGGGATTCATGGGCTGATTGTTGTGTCTGTGTATTTATAGTCCATGAATACACAGGTTCCTTTTAACCCAGTGTTATCTCTTGGTTTCCATGCTGTCCATCGCTAAGAAGGTACAAAGTCTGATAGCTGCAGACTCACACAGCTTGATAGCTGACAGAGAGCAAAGAGAGGTTGAATTTTCAAAGAAATGGCATCAGAAAAGTCTGATTTCCTAAACACCCACAACATGAACAGTGCAGCATTTTCTTGCTTTATACAATTTTTTACCATGTCACTGAATTTTTGCAGTATATTGTCTCTGTTACAATATCTACAGTATTATTTCTGCAGCTGTTTTCTGATGCACAGAAGCATGTTTCATGAGTTAAGAGTGCAACTCTTCCATAAACCTGGTTTCAGAGAGCTCCTGAGTAGTAAGTCACAACAAAATCCTGAACTTAAAAACATTTTAACATGAGTCCTAACACAGCTAAACGCCCAGTTTAGATTTTCATGTTCTGGACAACCAGAGGCAGCAAAGATTTAGCTTCATACTTTATATTAATACTACATCATTACCAGAACATTTTCTGCTTGGCTTTTCTGTTGGGGACCGGCTCTCACATAAAGCTTGTAACTTACTAATGAATTCCAGATGTTATTTTAATGCCTTAGGTTGAGAAGTCGGTCCCCAACTACAGTTAATAGAATATAACTATTGATTAAATTTCAACTCAGATTTAATTTAGTCCTAAATAAAGTACTATGATTATAAATTTGCAAATCTCCTCATGCAGTTGCTTAATCATCTGACTACCAGCATTTTTAATCAACTAATATACTGAAAAGACGAACTCTGTAATGGGTCAATGAAATCAGTTCTAAAGAAAAAGACAACTAGGCAATTAGACAAAAGAGAAATAAATATATAAGCATATGTAAAACCTCTTTCTTGTTCCGCGGATAATGACACTCCTCTCACAGATTCTGTAATGTCACAGCAGAAGAATGGCCAAGCATTTAGAATTGCAGTGTAATATTTTAAAAGGCAAGTTCTCAGTCTCTGGAAATTATTCTAAGTTCCTAAGCAATGGTAAGATTGTACATTAACTGTATCTGAATTTAGGAGGATAGTGTGTGCTTAAGAAACAAAGAAAGCTATTTATATTTTTTTCTAACAATTCTCTACATTTGTGCATTTAAAGTAGTTATTGTAAATAATAGGCTGTTAATCATATGAAGAAATGACTGAAAATTTCGTGTCTGGGTTTGAAAAAAAAGACTGTGCAATCAGGTTTAAATTTTGCTCTGTCTTTTTAAAAATAAATATTACAAGTACTAGGGTCATATCATGTGTTATAGTACATTGCAGGGGTTAGTTTTGTTCTTGCACACTATGAATTGATTTCTTTTCAGCGGTTTGACACTTGTCAAAATACAGGACTTTTTTTAATATATTGAAGTGAAAAATTACAGTTAGCATCTGTATTTTACACACAATCTGATGCAGATAATTAAGGGTTGCGTTTCTGAACACAGTTTAGTTACTTCAGATGTGTATTCTGCCCGCAGACACATAAACATCCACAGAAAATTGCCTTTAGAGTTTTGTGCATGGAAAATGTAAACCTAGCTCAGCTCACAAACTTTTTTTGTCCCTTTTTGTGTTTTTAGGTTGGTTTGTCTCATTTTGTCAGTTTGTATAACACAACAGACATTTGCAAACACTTGTATTTTTTTTTAACAAGTAGCTATTGTACACTGCATGAGATTATTCCTGTTAGTAAGGTAATATTGGCCCTAAATGTAGAAGACATTCTGCTCTGATTCAATTTTCATTGATTTGTGTTGGGATTCTATTTGAGAATAATGTAATTAGGATCAGCACATTCCCATCTTTTGCCAGAGGTATCCAAGTGCTGTATTTCAGGCAATGTAGCTATGTCAGTCTTTATGTGTTTGATAGCTTCAGTGAGCATTTTCTCCTTTATAGCAAATTTAGTAACTTGATTAACCCAAGGAAAAGCGCTGCTGAGAATGTCTTAGGATTCAAATGCTGCATCAAGTGAGATTTACTACAATTGCTGAATGCAGACCTACACCCCTGAAGTCTGGACTTCTGACTGCTATATTTTGTAACAACTTGTTGTAGCCTTGGCAACAAATGCTGTGGAAGAAAAATGCTAGCATCCCCTGAGTAACCATGGAAACCAAAACAATGTTTATGGGATAATCTGTTCTACCTACATGACATAGGAGATACTTTCCATTTTATACCTGAAGATGCCATCTTGCTGTTAATCATATGGAACAAGTGATGTCTTAACACTATAAAGAATGAAGCAAAAAGCTACATAGAAAGCATGCAACAGAGAAAATGAGGTGTCTTTTCTATGCCATAAAAAAAAAAATAGCAGATTTTTAATTAGCATTAGTTTGGGGGGTGATTTATACGCTTTATTGATAGAGACACTTTGTATAATATAGTGAGCTGAATTACCCTTACTGTTGTGTGCTTTTAATATTTGGTCATTAAATTGTGCAGTTGAAACCAAAAGTAGAGTACTTCTGTTGTAAATAAAACAACTTACAACACTGACATTCAACATTAGAATGTCCTGCTTGCATGTTCAAATAACCAAAATAACCACCCCTCCTTTCTTTCTGTTCTAATTGGTGAAATGTTAGTGTGAAACTCCTTAGCAAAGAATTCAGAGAATTAATGAATTTTGACCTGACCTGGCTGGCTTCTAAATAAACTATTTATTCTCTTGAAAATAAACTATTCCCTCTTATTTCAGTGAAGAAAACGTTCCTGAAGGACCAGGTAATCAAATCATGTGGAGTACTTTAATAGCAAAAAATGCTATCTGTTGCTGTTTTGAGAAGCGGCTCAGGTTTGGAGTTTTGTCTGAGAAACGAAGGAAGAAAGTCTGTGAGCAGAAATGTGAATATACACTTATCCCTGTGGTCTCAAGTGCTTGCTGTTGCCAGCAGCCCTTTTCCATTACTCTGCAAGCAGCACTGTCCCAATAGGTCACACAGCTGAGAACTGTCTCAGGCTTAAATCCTCATTCAAAGTGATAAGGGAGTCTCTGTAAATATGTTTGGCTTTGTTAAAGTCTTCCAGCAGACCAGTTAAAAATACTCTGTAAAGAGGAAGTAAAATGAGAATAAACCCCCACTGTTTGAGAAGAAATATATTTGAAGGAGAAGAGCTATAAGACTTTGTGTGGGACGCTTGATCAGGAAATTCTTCACTTGAAATTCTTATGCTGCATCTTTGTATGGATCTGGAGCTCTTACTGCTGAGTGTGGCAAGAGAACATGTCAGGAGCAAAGCAAAGTGGACCAGGGTTACTGCAGCAAGATAAAATTGCAACCAGAGGTTTCTATAAAGAAAACTGCCTTTGCCTCATGGTGACCAGAGCTCCTGCATCCAAATGGGAAGTTAAAGGCATAGTCATCCCAACTTACTGTCACAGGCTCACCCAGGACATTGGGTAGGAGAGGGAATCTGATTAATTTTTTTTTTAAAAAAAAAAAAAAAACAGGGAAATTGAGAGAATACCAATGACAGATATTCACTGCAGGGAAGCTGGAAGCTAATTGAAATGAAAGGAGAAGGTGTTGGAATAAATGTCAGTTGTACATAATGTCATCAGGCTTACTGCAGGAAAAAATGACCAGTAGAGCTTTAGGATACAGAAAGATAATTACAGATGGGGACTTTTACAGCAGAAAGTCAAATATTGAGATATCTAAAGTGAAAGTAACTGCTAAAAAAGAGGTTTAATGAAATGGGAGACATTTCAGAAAGCAGCAGTGAAGGTCTGTGGGGGACCAACCCTATCTGGATGCCAGGTTCCCACCAAAGTGACTCTATCTCTCCCCTCCTTAGCTGGACAGAGGAGAGAAAATATAACAAATGGCTCGTGGGTCAAGATAAGCACAGGGAGAGATCACTCACCAGTTACTGTCACAGGCAAAATAAACTCACGCTAGGAAAAAAGGATTTAATTTATTACCAATCAAATCAGAATAGGATAAATTAGAAATAATTCCAAATCTTAAAAACACCTTCTCCCCACCCCTCCCTTCTTCCAGGGCTTAATTTCCTGAGCTCCCCCTGCAGCGCAGAAGGATGGGGAATGAGGGTTGTGGTCAGTTCATCACACATTGTCTGCTCCTTCCTCCTCGGGGGGAGGACTCCTCACACTCTTCCTCTGCTCTAGTGGGAGGTTCCTCCCACAGGAGACAGTCCTGCATGAACTCCTCTAATATTAGTCCTTCCCCGAGGTTACAGTTCTTCACAAATTGCTCCACTGTGGCTTACCCCATGAGGTTACAAGACCTGCCCTCAAAGCTGCCCCTGCACGTGCTCTGTTCTCCCTGGAGTCACAGCTTCTACCAGGAGTCTGTGCCAGCATAGGTTCCCCACAAAGGCACAGCCTCCTTTGTGCATCCACCTGCTCTAGCATAGTGTCCTCTCCTGGCTGCAGATCGATATCTCATCCACCATTAACCTCCATGAGTTGCAGGTGGATATCTGTTCCACTGTTAACCTCTATGGGCGGATAATCTGCTCCACTATTAGTCTCCATTGGCTGCAAGGGGCCAGCCTGCCTCACCACGATCTTCATCACATGCTGTAGAGGTATCTCTGCTCCACTGCCTGGAGCTCCTCTCCCTCCTTCCTCACTGACCTTGGTGTCTCCAGAGCTGTTTCACATATTCTCACTTGTCTCTCTTGGCTGCAATTGCTGCTGTCAATTTTTGTTTTTCTTCTCCTTCTTAAATACATTATCCCAGAAGCAGTACCACTGCTGCTGACGGGCTCAGCTTTGGCCAGCGGCAGGTCCATCTTGTAGCTGTCTGCTGTTGGCTCTGTTGGACATGAGGGAAACTTCTAGCAGCTTCTCACAGAAGCTACACTTACAGCCACTCAGCTACTAAAACCTTGCTGTGCAAACCCAATACAGTCACAAGCAGGTGGAAAGAAGTATCTGAAGAGTAAAAGATAGGGAAGAAATAGTTTATCTAAGTTAAAATTCCCAGGAGACAAAGAACAGTTTACTTATTCTTAGGGTGAAGGTGAGTTCTTATAATAGTTCAAGAATATTAATCTAGGAATTGGCTACGACATTTGGAAACTGAAACAGCTTGGCTATATGGAAAGATGGCTCATGAAAATGGAATTGACTGGTAGGAGAAACCAAATATGTCAATAGTGAAAGGAGCAGAGGAAATAATGCAAGGATGAAGATCTAATAGAATTACTACATCACAACAGATTGAAATCTGACCTGCTAAGCTATGTAAGGGATATTCACTGAGGCTGATGTGAGTAAAAGTGTGGTACATTATAATAAATTATGAGTGTAAACAGCTGTTGTGCTGTAGGGGATTATATGTGACCTTGCAACTTGAGGAAAACATAAGGTACATCACCTGTAATTTCTTGGAAGCCTTCTTTAATTTAGATATATAATCAATCGCACCAAAAGTTATTTTGTGAAACATTTAACTGCTATTTCAGGAGTGATGTTTGAGGGATTTTATTTTTTTTTTAATGTAGAGACCTTGACGTATTTAAAAATACCAGAAAAGCTCTTATCTTTCAGTAAGAGTGAAAAGGAAAAACATAAAACCAGTGCCAGTTTTTACTCCGAGTTTCAAACAATCTAACAGGACTTTTGAATACATTGCAGCTGTGGTTTTTATGGACTATTTTCCCTTATGTAGCTTTCGTGTCATCACAGGTAGATGGAACCACTTATTTCTGATGCTGACAATCACTGTCCCCTGTAAGACTTTGTGATTTTGGCAGACTGAAAATTTGAGACCCTCTTTTCTGAGCTCTTTCAGAGCTAAATTAATTTCTAAAAAATATTTAACAATGAATCAACTGTTTGTAAAATGCTCTGGTCTTCTCATTTTAAACGAAATTTATAAGATCAATTTAACTAGAGTATGTGTTTAGCTGCTCCAGTTAACCCCTCCCAAATACTATTAGTTGGAAATCTTTGAGGAAAAAACAAACAAACAAACAAAATTACTTAGTGTTTAGCAGCCACCTTCTCTGGTGAATTAATTCTGTGTACTTTCATGGACTCGTTTCACAATTTCATCTTTCAGTAGCATCCCTGAACTGAAGCAGACCTGTTCCTCACCAAATATCTTATTTGAGAATGAGTTTGCTTTATTTGTGTCCTGTGGTGGTCTCATTCCAATTCAAGATATAGGAAAAAAAGTCTGAAAAAGACTAGGAAACCCAGAGTAAACTAATACTGGGCGTAACTATTGGCCATTCCTGCACCTGTATGATACCTGTGTAGAAAGCTTGTGAATCTGTGGTTGCAATGAGATTGTAAAAATACTGGTACTTGTAACCATTCAAAATTAACAGCAGTTGAAGTAGCACCAGCTCTTTTGGAATGATCATGCTTTGGCATAGTGAGCAGGGAAAGCCAGCCAGTGGGTTAGAAAGGTGTATAGGAATAAGATACCTGTGGTTTGCTGTGTTTGCAGGGTCATATTATGATTAATCAAGCAGACTACTCAGAAACACTGGTGAAAGTATCTGCAGTTGTAAACCTAAGGGATTTTAACATGGATGCCAATGGGTCTGGAATAATGTTATTCACTGTTCCTTCGCTGAAAGTAATTCATTATTCCACCATCCTGTTAAATCATCAAATAAAATATTGGGGTTTGTACTCGACAAAGACCCTGCCTTCCTCCCACAATTGAATATCAAGAGATAATGGAAACAAATAACTGGAAAACAGCAGACAGAATGCATTAACTTGTCTAAATGGTTACAGTAGTATGTACAAGCTAATAATTTATTTCAAAATCACAAGCAATTCAGGATCAGATGTAAGGAAAATAACATAGTCTAAATCAGTAACCTGTATCCATCAGTCAGCAGTAGCAAATGGTTTGCGGAAACAAAACAAGACTGAGAAGCTCTTCTTTCCTGCAAGTTTCCAGCCTATGGCAATAAGCTTATTAATAAGCATTTTAGAAAAGTCCTGAAAACAAAATGTGAACTATTTTAGAGGAGAAACAGTTATATAATAAATAAATCTGGCTGTGATTAAGACTTCTTACTGAATTTGCTCATTTAAAGCAAAGGTACTTTTTTCTTCTTTTTTTTTTTTTTCCCAGAAATCTCCTCAATTAGTCACAGTTTGTTCTTCACCCTGAGCATCCTTTGTCAGTTACACTTTAACAGAACTGCTGAGGACAAGAAACTGTTTATGAAGGTGAGAGAAATGCTAAAGTAGAAGTAGAAAATATCTCACATCTAATGAACACAGGGTGAAAGGAAAAGAAAGTAATGCTCTTTTGCATACAGCTGTACATAACTATTTGTGTGTTTAACCATTAGTTGTACAGTCCCCAGCACAGCTGGGGAAGTATTCTGCAAATGACTGAATGTATAGCAAGTGTACACAGACACATATTCCACACCAGGGCATTTACATTTGCATTCAGAGCATGAAGATAATGAAAAAATCTGCTTCTGTAAATCTGGCCAAGTATGACTTTGATATGAATTATTCATGCAGTGACTTTGCATTTTTTTTTTTGCTACTTTTGAATAGACAAAGAGTGCCAAAAGGAAGAAGAAGATCTTCTGTCTAAAATCCTCTAATTTGTTTCTTTTTCTATAGACAAAGGTTGAAATTTGCATGTACCTATTGCCTAAAGGTTTTACTCTTAGGTCCTCACTTGTTGAGAACCTGAAGAAGAAATGGAATATATTATTTTATTTGACATATACTAAACATTACAGTAAAATAGATCTTTTTAAAACCAAACTGAAAGCAAAATTTCTGTATTTCAATGTTTTTTAACTCCCTAGTCACAAGCTGTTAACCCCCATTCTAAGATATTAAAAATTTGTTAAAGAATGTGCTTTTTTCTTCTAGCAGATATGCAAGGGTAATGACCACCCCCAAAATGCTGAAGGAAACAGTGCAGAGTTCAAAACAATTTCTACTATATGAAGTTTCAGTGAAAGAATATCAAGTTTATGTACTTATTTCAACCAGGTACCATGAAAAGCACTGCCTAATCACAGTGTGTGATTAGAAACTGTATCATACATTTCTGAATGCAGTCCAAAGATGGAAATACCAATCTTTCTGAGAAAGTATCCTTGTTGCTTTGTGGGTGAAGAAAACATTCTGCAGGTTAGCAAAGCTGCCAGTTCACCTCTTTGCTCAGAAGACTATTAGTAATCTATGTGATAAACTATTGCATGCTATGAAATAGTTCTTCCCTGGCCACCCCTGACAGCATGCACAGACTATCTGATGGGGCTTCTCACTGACGAGAACATTGTCTGAACTTGGTCATTTCTTAGCATCACGTCATCTGGCAGAAATTTCCTTTATCCAGTGTCTGAACTCCAGCTGCTTCACAAGCTCCTTACTCTCACAGGGAGCTCCAGCTGTTCTCACAGCAGAGATGCAGGAGGCACAGCCTAAACAGCTCCTGTTACTGCTTCTAGATGTACTGACTCCACAAAATGTTCTTTCTGAGAAGATACTAGGGGTAATTTTCCAGTGATGAATTCTTGTTCCTGGCATGCAGTCAGTGCAGGGTTTGTTTTTTTAAAAGTGGCTGAAAAAATTATGTTAAATGAAATATGCCTAATATTTCCATTGCCAAAATTATTCTTTACCCTTTATTGCTGGGGATGCTGTAAAGGGCAGGAAGCTGGATGACTGATAGGCTGTAATTTATAAAATATTTTCAGATATTTCAGTATGAAAAGCTCTATAAAAATGCAAGATTTTAATAATGAACTTGACAGTTCTAGGCTGCTTATATTTAACAAATTCCTATTAGAGGCAAAAATTAAATTCAGATCTACCCTATTTTTCAGGCCAACATAATTTTAATAACTTATCTTTAAACAAAATTATGCTCTATCTATTGTCGTGGGCAAAACAGACTCAAGTTGGGGAATTTAACTTAATTTTTTGCCGATAAATTTAATTACCAACTTCGGTATGGAGAAACAAAGAAGACAAATATTTAAGTACTTGGGAAAATCATCCTCAGACACACCACCAGCTCCCTTCAGCTGTGCCCTTCAGTGGGTCCATTGGAACTGTCTGGAACTAGCTGAAACTGGTTCAGGGCCACCCTGGACTCTCCTCACAGAGGTTCCTGCAGGTCCCCACTGCCTACACCTGGGCACCTGCATCCAGTCCATCTGTTTTGTTCAATTTTGTACTGTACATGTAAGCCGGCCCTCATTTCTGAACATTTGTGATTTCCCACCTTAACTACCAGCCTGGTGCATTGCATACCTCAGACCTCTGAAGACCCTTCTCTGAAGTGCTCATTTCCATGTGCAGTAGTCTACACTGTCTCTACTATAATTATCTATGCTCTACATTATATCTACCCTATTGTATCAATACCAAGTGACATGTTAAATGGGATGAACAAAACCAAAATGAATAATTTTTTTTTTTTTGCTGATGGTTTGTTTCAGTCTTTAAGCTATTTGTTTTGAAAGAAAATTGCAATATTAAGGGGTATTACCCTGTTTTTTCTCTCTGGCGATTGTGCAGTTCTGGTGGTGCAGACCTGTTTACTCCAGGAAGTCCCCAGCTATTCTATTTCTCATTACTAACAGAATATCTAAAATTTGTTTATAAGGACTTTTGATTTAATGTGTCAGAAAGGTTCCTAACGTCTGTAGCAGTCACATCAGGTTGATCTATGTAAGTTATAGTCACACAGTCTTAGAACAGCCCAGGTTGGAAGCAATCTCAAGAGATCATCAGGTCCAGCCTTCAATATGAAAGGGAGATCATCTTGTACCCTCTCCAATGACATCTGGAATACCTCCATCAATGAGGACTCTTCCACATCCCTGGGGCAGTTGTTCCAGTAAATAGTTCTACTCACCATAAAAATATTTCTTTCATATGTCAGCATGAAACCTCTCCTGGTGCAAGTTGTGTCCATTGCCACTTGTCTTCTCTGTGTAGCTCCTTAGGAAGAAGGACCCTCCATCCTCTTTGTAGCCACCTTTTAAATACTGGAATACTGTGATGAGATTCCCCCCTAAGCCTTCTCTTCTCAGATGAAGAAACCTGTCTTCTCCAGTCTTTCCTCATCAGGCGGGTTCTCCAGCCTTTAGATCATCTTTGTGGCTCTCCTTTGGACCCTCCCCCACCAGTCCATGTCGTTGTTGAATTGTGGGGACCAGAACTGGACACAGTATTCCAGGTGTGGCCTGAGAAGCACTAAGTAGAGTGGGATAATTGCAGCATTATCTCTGCTAGTAATGACCCTGTGGGTGATGCTCAGGATCTGAACAAAAATAAAATGTTTTCAGTCAGGAACAAGAAGGAGGAAGCAAACTGATATTTCCCTGAAAACAAACAGTAGAAAACATTGGCTTGGTATTTGGGTTAAATATTTTTAGATAAGGGTAAATAGTACTTGTCGGTAGCTTTGCAGAACTAATGATATTAACAGGATTGCGCATTCTGATTGTAACTACAACCTTGAATACAAAATTTCCAAACATTGTATCTGATATTGACATTTAGAAAATGCGACATAATTTTTTTTAATGAGAACAACAAAGATCTGTGGAAAGGAAATCCTGCTTTGAAGGATGTAAAATTAAGCTTCAGTGTGTGGAACTCTTTCTTTTGAATCAAACCAACTGCTATAGCTGAAGAGACATCTAAGTGCCATCTTTTACCTATTTCAACCACGCTTTTCCTTATTTTCACATGTAAATGTGGAAGATTGCATCTCTACATTTTTGTGCTATTTTACAGAATAAGTGTTATTTTGAAAGATTGACATTTATTGCCCAAAGATTAAATCTGGAAGTGAATTTAAATCTGTCCAGGAAATTCCTAACATGTAAAACTTAAAGAAACTTGTGGCTTCCATGATAAATAATAATAATAATAAAAAAAAATCAGTTTAGATTAAACCAGAGATTATTTTTCTTAGGGAGCTACAGACCCCTCAGAGCAACATTTGATAAACTGACTTGTAACTAAAATATGTGGAAGTATGAAACCAAATATGAATCGGTGGAGTTGATAGGAAAGAAAATGCTTCAGTTTACATTTCTCGCTTTCTCTTACAAGACTTGCTTTGTATGTGATACCATTTGTTGGAGCATCACCCTTCTTCCTTACAGTTTCTTCTCCAGCTGGCAATGTCCAGAAGTGTTTGAATCTCCAGTACTTTGTGTCAAAGTTCTAACAGAGAGAGATGACGTTTCAAAAGCAGATGATCCATTTGCTGTGCATGGATCCTGAACATGGATTTACACAGAATAGAAGCTGGCTCCAGCACTACTGCACTTAATCTCTTTTGTTCCTCTTGTTGATGTACTATTCTGTCTTAGATGCTTTTCTCCTCTACCTTTTAAACAATGTTTTAAAATTCTCTTGGCAATCATACCCTTTGTGCTGTGTGCAGAAAGGGGGATTTTTATCGGCCTTCTGACAACTCACAGCTTTATGGAATACTGAATGACATTTTCCCTAGCAGAGAACTATTTCTCTCTCAGAATTAAATTTTGTGACTCCTCCAGATACTTGAGCACTTCAATAATTACTCTATTTTTTTGTAATAACAATATTATTTAGTTGCTAGGTCCCCTCTCACTAAAATGCATAAAATAACTGTGTTAAAACTTTCCAGAGATCTTTTCTGAGAGCAGATACTAATGTTGGTGTTCCATAAGAAAATCCTTAACATGATAATAAAAACACTTAAGCAAAATTAAATACTGTGGGCAGAGCTAAGCATCTGATTATAGAAGAGTGTACTGAATAATTTAAAAATATCTTTATTTACCTTATAAAAGTCCTCAGTAGTACTTAGTAGTACTTATTTGAAGTTAATGTAATAAGCAATTGAATGAAAAGAAATCTGTATTTGTCTTTGAGTAACTCAGGTATAAACAAAGCAGGAAGAAAGTCGGTGAAGTTAGAGTACTGCATTATATCAATCTTTCGACATATCTGTCCCTCTTTGCACCATATTCGTGAGTTTTCTAATAACGAGTCATCTAACAATTGTTCTGTCATGGTCATTTTAGAATGTATTTATCTCGGTGTTTTTTGACATGCTGTAACTGGCCTTTCTGATATGTGTGATTCTGCTGGAGTTTAATAGGAAGGCAAGGTCTAGCTAGGTCTTCACTTTATACTGAAGTCACTGTAAGTGAAAGGAAAGGGGCATCACCTGGAAACAGGATAAAAAAATCTACATCAGTTAGGAACAAAATTTTTGTTGTCCCAAGATTCACTCTTGAGGGTAATGGTTTGACTGTTCCAGTGGGAAGTAACTATCATGGGAAGAGAAGATAGTTCATAGAAGTAATTTGCAAAATTCTATGAAGATATTGAAGAGTTAAACTTTGCATGTAATTCAGAATTATTTGAGGAATTAGCAAGGATAGTGAAACACAGATTAGGGATTTCTGATCAGATGAGCTATATCCATCCCTCATTAGTTCTGAATTCTTAAGGAACATAAAGATAAATCTTCAGTTTATCAGGCAGGAAATTTATTTGAGTTTATGTGTATTTGGTCATGTCTTATTAGAATAAAGGAGATAGATTGATAGTTTTTAATGCTATCAGTATTAACTGATAATCCACTTCTGAAATTGATTGAATCAAATGAAGTCATGAAATAAATCCCAATCACACTTCAAGCTGTCCTTATAACATGCAACATAGTGTGGTTTCATACAATTTAATATGCAACACATGTGATATTACTTTGATGTTACCAAGGACATATATAATTCGGTCCATACTTTTCAGACTACCATGTCATCACTGACTTTATTTAGCTAGCTGAATGGAAATGAAGAAAAAGATTATTATGCTTTAAGTATTTTCTAATTCTAAGTATGGAAGTATAATTCTAAGTATTTATTAAAATAAGGAATAACCAGTCAAATCTCGCTAAAAAAAATCACAAAACAACTGATATCTTAAAAGGGATTTATATCTTTAAAAGGATTTATTTCTTTATTTATAACAATGAACTATAAATCACCTATAGGCCATTATCAATATTGTATTGTAAAGTCATGAACTTGATTTCATAACTTCAGTTGTAATCAGTTTCTAGTATAATCTGTGATGTACAAACTGAAAGGGAAGGTGTGGAATGTAAATTTAAGAATCAGGAGCACTGAAGGGTTTAGCAGTTTTGGAACTCGGGAAAACCAGAAAGCTCTTGAATCTTCTAAACACTAAGGATAAGACAAAAAGGAGAGTTGGATATGCTGTTTATATAGCTAAATGTAATACTACACTGACCAGGCACACTATATGTGTATCTATCTATATATACGTGTATAAATACAGACAGTGGATTTTTCCAATGAATGGTTTGCTGATAAACTGCCTTCAGAATATTTGAATAACAGGATTACATAATGCTTTAATATATAATTTTGACAATAAAACTTCTTACAGTATTTATAATTCTCCCTACTAAAAATTTTCTCAAAGGCTGGACATAGCACAGGAAGAAATATTTTTGTCACAATATAATAGAAACTCTATGAAGAAAAGGTCCAGATCCCTTTCTTTTGTGTACTGGTGTGTACAAATTTGATTGTCTTCATTGCCATTCTGTTTAAAACCTGTGTGGAGTGGAAAGAACCTGGATGGTTGGTTGCTTACAGATAATATTTTGCGACTTCTCTCCTAGTCAAAACCAAGAAGTGAAGGATGCCCCTGGAGGAAAAAAAAAAGAAGAAAAAAAAAAAGATAACAGTCTTATGGAGAATTAAGAAAAGGGAGTTAAAATTGGGATGGAGGCTTTTGCTGTCAATTGTTTATCTTCATTGGTTTTGTCTATTACTATCTCTTTGAGGTTTTTCAACTTGCGGGATTATGTAAGGTAATTCTTAGATATAAAGACAACAATGTATCACTTTGTAGAGCCTGCAATCACATTTTTACATATAGACAGTGTTCATTTATTCTCAAAAATTGAATGTTGAGATGTTGGGAGGCTAATAGCCACTCAATCTGGGTAGGCAGCTGTTTGCCATATTCATTTAATTGTTCCTTTCACAGTTCCATTAGAAGGGTTTGGGCCAGCTGTGATGCTGTGTTTGCATGGGTGGGTGTTTATGCAAAGATCAGCCATTCAGGTAAAATGTTATTAGGCTTAGCAACTGCATTGTGCTTTTCATTAGGTTTGTTGGCACGTAGTATTCTCATCACAGATTCCAGAGCAGATGTTTCTTATATCAGTTGTATTCTTCAATTTTAAAATATGGCAATGTCACATGCCAGTTATATTATTTTCTAGAACAACATATAATGAAGATGAAGTGAAGAAGATGGTCATGAGGAAGATGCTGTGAGCGAGTGTTCGGATCAAAGCTTTCCAAAGCTCAGCCGTATTAAATTAGAGCTTGGACTGAAGCCCAGTTCTTGCGCTAACTTGACTCTTCTCTTGAATTAGCAAAGTTTTCCATTCTCATCTAAGACGCTTGCTGCAGAGAAATAGAGACAGACCCTCTTTCTCCAGGCTCCACTTTCTGGAATTCCATCCCTGACAGGTGACAAGTATTATCACCTGTATTCAGCCCTCTTGATCTATACAAATGTAGTAGTAGTATCTTTCTCATTTCCCAGAAACCAAAGCAATTACTGGCCCAAGAATATATTATCTTTTTTTGCATTTCCATTTAGTTAGCTAAATAAAGACAGGGATAACATGGTATTCTGAAAAGTGTTAATTGAATTTTGTGTGTACTTGGTAACATCCTGGCCAAGCCTCCAAAGCAATCCATCTCACCTGAAGTCCTGCTCATCTTTGAAGAGCCCTTGAGGGAAGGGTGTAGGCCACAGGCTGGTTGAGTCGCTCTGGTAAATTTATTTGCTTCTGTAGATAGTGAAGGTTTACACCAGTGGCAGAATTTTTGAATTAGCACAACAGTGACTGTAAGGTTGGGCTCTGGATCTGCTTTGTGACCCAAAAAGGATCCCTTTAAGGATCTCTCTGCTTTCTTGGACTCCTAAATAATACCCTGTTTTAAGGGATGTTCTTGACTAAGTTCAGTCTACAGCTCTGATCAATGTGCTGTTAATGATTTCTGAATCACTTATCCAACAGCTCCTTAATGTACTCTCTCTGATGATGCAAAGTCTTTCCCATTAGTGGCTTCAGGTCATTCATCACTGTAGTTAATGTACATGCAAATATAAAAAAGTTCATATAAGAGATAATCCAACATAAAGCCTGATTGCCAAAAGCACCGAGCTCTTTATCACAACTATACTTACCAAGGGCCTGTTTAGACAAAAGAAGTATCTGCTTCAATTCTAAACATCATGACACAGAAATTTTAGGCATGGCTAAAGGAGGTCTGAAAGTAAGGATCTTTCCATGACCTAATTCTAAGAAAAAAAACCCAAAGGAACAGAAGATTTCTGCCCAGGCTTTTCCTGCATGTCTACAGCCATCAGTACTTTTTTGTTGGGTGGGATGTGTGGCAGCCCACTCCCCTCTCTGGCTCAGCCCTGTTGCAGGCTGAGGGGCTGCTCATATGCCAGAATTCACCCTGAGCGGACCACTCGCAGGCACCACATTTTGATATGATTTGGACACAATGATTTCTTATTGTCTAGTACTTCATTATAGGCTGTAACAAACCATAGTTGACGAGGTTTGCTACAGTCAAAGAAATCTGACGGTTTATCTTATTTACTTAGATTTCTTGATCCTTCATCTAGATTAAAAAAGACAGGCTTAGGTGGCAGGCCTAAGTAGAAAGCAGTAGGTCTTAAGCAGTGCTAGAGCATCATCTTCTATCTCCACGCAAACTGCGGTGAAAACAGGTTACTTATTTTTTTCCCAAGGCTTTCCGTAGCTCAGCTGTGTTGCAATGATTCAGTTAGCTGATCAGGTCTTACTTATTCCTGCCCACTACATGTTATTTTGGGTTATCATCTCTTTAGTTTCTCTTCTATTTTTTTATCAGTCACTATTTTCAGATCTTCACACACTAGCGCTCTGGGAAAAAATGAAATGATATCTTCTACTGAAGCTCTATAAACATTAATGTAAAATAAGAATATACCATTACATCTTGGACTTTTCCTTGGATGTCTTCTATTTTGTAGCGGTCACTTCCTGACCCAAATGGAATCCATTGTATAGCATTAGTAGAAAGATTTGCTAAGGCCTTGGGCTTTGTAAGTATGCAGAAAGAGAATCACAGTCGTGGTGGTATTTACTTAATCTCACTTATGAACTTGTTAGCCAAAAAGCCACAGCTTTGTTTTGACAGCATATTATGCGTCAGTACTTTACTATATATCACATCATAGCATCATGAATCATGGAGGAACCATACTTTATCCAATAGAACATAGAGTATGGACCCAACAAAAAGAAAACAGATGGCAAACAATTGACATAGATGCATGTCATGTGAAAGAACAACAAGGATTTATCTGTGCGAGTAATACCACTGAATCTCAAGCTGTATTTTTACATACAGAGCAAAATGTCTGTGAGTTTGAAATACATCCCAATGAAACCATAGAAACTAAACTTGTATGCACTGGAAAAGGATGTCTGTGCATAAGAACTCTTTGCAATTTTGTACTTGAAGATGATAATTTTGTGCATACAGATAATTATTCAAATATTAATATTAATTACCTTACTATGATCCTGGGATATGACTTTAATTATTCAGATCCTGTTACATCAAATCAATTACTACAATCAGATTATTCCTTAGATTAAGACTTGTCACTCACTTCCGTTGGAATTAATGTGACAGGGGTAGGAAAATTGCTGCACCATAAAGAATCAAAGCAGATATCAAAGAATGGAAATGGAAATGGGCAAAAAACATTGGTCACTGCCCACTATGATGCAGAAGATATCCACCACACTCTTGAAAGGGTAAAAAAGGACAATTGACCACCACTGGTGGGAATTCATTTTTGGATGGTCACCCACATCCACTAGAATATATAATCACATTTGCATCCCATGATAATAGCATTATGATTGGCTTTATCACTTTTGTTGTTTATAATTATCTTATGTGTAAGAATATGAAGGTTAATTGTTCACCTTGAAAGATTTTGCGAACTTAGTCTGACCTTTGTCTGACATATTAAGCAGGAATGCTTGATTAAAAAAAAAAGGAGGGCTGTTGTAGCAGCCACTTCCTTGCTCAAATAGAATCCCTTGTATACCATCAGCAGAAAGACTTGCAAAGCCTTAGGCTGCAAGCTGAGAACTTTCACCTAGGTATTGATGAACTTATGCTGTACTTTTACTTAGTTGCATGAAAGAAGGCCCCAAAGCCAGTGCAAACCACAGAGATATGGCTTCTGTCAGCAGACAGATGCATCCTTGAGATAAGAAAAGAAGCAGCCTGCCTTGAGACAGAGAAAGGATTCAAGGAGGAACAGGAAGACCCCAGACTCAGATATGACTATTGGACCAAACCATTGTGTGAGGAGAAGGAAACTTGGATTGTCAGGTTATAGCTACCCAGATTTCATTGCTAAAGGTCCCTCCCTTGTGCAACTCCTTGAATGGTGTGTGAATGCCTGAACAGCAGCTTTTCCCTTGGCAACATGTAAGCCTTTATAATCTTATCCCTGTACAAATCAACAAGGTTGTTTTGAATCTAAACTCAACTTGAATGTGAAGGGAAAATAAAGGAAATCAGCTACAGAGCTGACAATAGAGAGAACAACTGCCTGAGGAAAATCCTGAGGAGAGCTTAGAACAAGTGTTACCTTATCATTTTCAGAACTGTAATTGTTTCTGAGAGTTTGATGGAGCATACAAAAAAGAACATTTCATCATCCATGATACGATACTTTATATTACTGCATCATCTTTATGCAGAAACAGAGTTTAAAGCATTAATAACATCATAACATATTTTTCATTAATACATTACAAACATGGTGCAATTTGACTGCTTTCCAGTAAAAGTTTCACAGTAAGACTGTCTGCTAATTCTGTAACTCTTTCCTAGCTCTTCTTGGCTATTTTGATGGCAGATCTCAATGAAATAGAATCATATGTCATGGAGGGTCACTGCTGACTGTAATTATAACCCTGGAGGGCAAGCCTAACAACCCCCAAACGCTAAAAATTACAGAAAGTTCAGTGGGTTTGTTGTAACTTTTTCTTATTGCTATTCCCTTGCATTTGCCATGTTACATGTTTAACATATCTATAGGTATAATTTTTCTGGAAATATGCCAGTGAGAAACTGATAAAGATGAAGAAGATAAAGGATGACTGAAACATTGAGTAATTATTAGACAGTAATTGAAGGTTGTCATCCTTCATTCCTCCATCCAGGCATCTGAAATTTTTGGGTCCACTGAAAGCTGATCTGGAGAAACTCAGTGCAGCAGAAACTGCTGTATGAGGCGGTAGACTTCTCTTGGTCCTCTGGAGTTCAGGACTTCCTACACCCTGCCTGTGGAAGGTGTGGGGATAACCCCATCCCTCACTGCTCACAGCTGGATATAGCCCTTTATTTCCTCTGGCAGTTGGAGAGGAGCCCTGATTTCAGAGAAAGAAGGAATCATGGCTCACTCCCAACCCATCTTCTCGCTGTGGAGAATAGCAGCTATACAGGGAGTGTTAGTAGGGCTGGGCGCAATGCAGCAGTGTGCAGTGCTATTTGTAAACAGGCACAGGACTTCTGTTGCCTTACAGTGAGATACTGGTAACATGAACATCCCACCATTTTGGTACTGTCTACATTTAGAAGTCTTCTTACTGGGATAATGTATGAACAGCAAGAGGGGCTGCAATATGTCTGCAAAATGTCTTCAAAGACTTTTGCACAGTGATAATTTCTGTAACATGTAATACTGAATATTCATGGAACAGATATAACCAGCAAAATTAAATCAAAAATCAAAGATAATTCTATGACTTACTCAAATTACTCATGAACATTTTCATGTGTGTTGTGTTATACAGGTGTCAAAAAATATCACAATGCCATTAAGTATTGCAGTAACAGTGACATTTTAGGCAAGTCATGAGTGACATTTTAGAGAGCACTTTGAGGAAGGGAAGCAGCTATTTGTATGTATTATTATCTGCTATTAATAATATGCCACTTTTGAAAGTGAAATATTCATTGCCACAGAAATAAGTGGATGACAATTTTAAAACCCAACCCACTAGCAAAGTTCACTGAGGACTGACCAGCTATCACCTGTGCGTCTTTAAAAATACACTTCTCCATGAAGAATTAATATAATGCAGCACATAGCAACCATGAGTGTAGCTTTTTGTTTTTCAATGTATCTTGTCAGCATGACTTTCCTTTGCTTTTGTCATAGCTGCTTATGATGAGCAAGAAAATGAGGAGACAATTATATCAAAGGTGAACAGTTGAAACCTATCCAGAAGTGAAGTTGGAGAAGAGAGGAAAAGAAAGGTTGCTTTCCTCAGAGAAAGAAGAACCCAAACATAAAGGATTAAAGGGGAAGAATGGGGCAGGATGATGAGCAGTGTGCATGTCTGAAAGCAAACTGAGATGAAGCAACGAAGAGCAAGGCAGACAAGGACTGTAAATTAGATAAGGAGGAGGGGGAGAAAGCGTTTCTACAGAAGTGGTTTTGCTCTTCATCTTGACAATCTGTACAGTCTGCTCTGATGCCAAATTTGCACTTACACTTGATGTGTGAGAAGGTCTCAAACACATCAAGTATATTTTAAGAGGAACTGTATTTTAAATGAAAAGCAGTTTCTAAGAGCAGGAAGGCAGTGGCTTCTCCAGCAGAAATTAACAACAGGAATGCTGTTAGAAACCTTCACACAGAATGCAGCTGATGATAAACCACTTGTGGATGTGGCTTAACTGTCACCTCACACATTCCTCCAAGACTGTTAACCTAAAAAACCCAAAGTATTTTATTGATATCTGTAAGGAGTGTTATTAAAAGGTAGTCTTAGAGCTTTTCCCCTTACCTGGATTGTTAGTACCATTAATTATAAAAAAAAAAAAAAAAAAAAAAAAAGAAGGAAAAAAGCCCAGAATGGTTTTTTTTTTTTCTAAGGGGAAACCGTGTTTTGAAGTAGGCATTTTGATTTTTCACTGAAAATGTAGGGAAGTATTT
>JANHFX010002107.1:34878-143063 GCA_027560015.1 Chloroceryle amazona
CCAAAGTTTTTTATTGATTTTTTTAAGGGGTTTTATTAAAAGGTAGTCTTAAAGCTTTTCCCCTTACCTGGATTGGTAGTACCATTAATTATAAAAAAAAAAAAAAAAAAAAAAAAGAAGGAAAAAAGCCCAGACTGGATTTTCTTTTTTCTCAGGGCAACCCGTGATCTGAAGTAGGCAGTCTGACTTCTCACTGAAAATGTCAGGAAGTCCTTGTAGTCTGAGCAGTATCACCCAGACACATACCCAAGGAGAAGGGGAAAGTAACACATTTGACACCATGAATTATTTCTGACTTTTAACTCCCAGGCTCTCCTCTTATTAGTGAAATTGAAAATTCTTTCCTGATTTTTCTGGGGGGACATGGTGCTGATTCTGTAACTACTTTGAATGCTGGAGTCAAAGCTCTATATCTTTCACACAAGAGCTACCAGCTGAATCAGCAATAGTTGAACTGGGAGAACAGAACATATTTTCTGAATGTATCTGCTTTTGTTCCCCTTCCCTTCAGGATCACCACATAAAATGGGTTTTCTTTTTCATCTGATGTAATTTATCTTATACATGTGAAGGGAGTGAAAAGTGGAATCAAGTAGTTCAGCAACCTTGAAGTTACATTAATAATATAAAACTATTGATATATATTATAATATATAATAGCTTATTTGCCCAAATTAACTTCAAATGAAATAAAAAAAATCAGTGCAACAGCCTGTCACCTAGAATATCTTCAGTGAGGATTCTTATATTATATCACAGAGACTTTCCTCACATGAGGATATTCAATAGCACAAAAACCAAAACCAAACAAAACAAATCTGATTTTTCCAGAAAAATGTGTCGGACAATTAAGTGACATTAAGGCCTCAGAAAAACCTCTTCCTATTTCAGGCACAAAACTGTTTCTCAAGGCACAAACTGTCATGTTGTCCTCAGTTAGCTTTCTCTTATGAGGCAGGTTTTTTATGAACCAACCATAACAGTCCTACTGGATATTACACTTTTTTTTTTCACTCAATTTCTTCACCAATGTAAAATAACTGCTTTATATCATAATTTTATTATTACAGCAGAAATTTTAAGCATAGATTGTCCACATTAGGAAATGTTACTACTCAGTCTTGGGCATATCATGAAGGAACATAACTTGAGTACAAGCAAATCTGTACTCATGTAGTATTCTGGGGCATGATCATTATATTTGATAGTTGACTAAATTTTACAGTGTTTGAGTAAAAACATTCAGAAAAGCCTGAATGTTTTACCATATTTATATACGGTCATATGTGTTATACACAAATATTTATTTGCTCTGAACGTCTCAAAATATCTACATTAAACATATAGTCAGTAAGAGAACAAATCCAGATTTGAGACTTTGCTGCACTATAAATTGTTTTGTATTTTTACCTTCCAGAAATTCCATTAAATTTAGGAGTTTCCCAGTATAGGCTAATTAGTACTGCAGTCTGGATGCTGAACAAGATAGTTAAGCCTTTAAGGTGGGAAGTTAGTGTAAAGTTAGAAGTTCACATGAGTAGAGATTGTGAGAGTCACTTTTATTTTTGCTAATCTTCCATAATGACTCTGTGCTGTGAAAGGCTGCAAAATTTACTGCCTTCAGAGGTGAAAATCTTTCAAAACAAATTCTAAAATATTAAACTCCTACAAATAGGAAGAATTAAACATATTTTCTGTGAAATTTGTGAGAGGTCTTAACACTCATTTCATGTTCAGTCTCTTCCATTTCTTATGTCAATCTGTGCCCTTTGTCTTTATTTTTTTTATGTATTCTTTCCATTTATGTTTATTTTGTTTACTTATCTTCCATTTTGATAACCTTCTACATTTGTCTTATCATTTAGATAATGCATTATTTCTTCTCATACTAATGCAGTAAGAGTGAACTAAAATCTCACACCAACACTGCATTTTTAGTGGAAATTGCTAAGAATTCTATAACCATCTCAGTGTGATCTACCACCACCTGCTGCTATACTACTGCTAGTTGTTGCATCCTGTCTGTGGCAAGGGCTCAGGCACCTGTTTCTGAACAGAGCCTTCAACTACATATTGTATGAGATGAGTAAAAAAAAATCAAAAGAAAAATCTTAAGGAATAAATAAGTGTATTCTGAGAGAATGAGAGAGAAAGAATGCAGGTGTGTCTATGATTCTACAAGACAGTTCATTTATTGTCATAGACAATTGTTTCTTTATATCTTTTAATCAGATTTATTTATCCTATTTAAGTGATAAGTTTAAAAAAAAGGAAAACAAAAATAAAAATTAAAATAAAACAAAGCCATCCAAAGCATGGCCTCACCTATCAGCAAGTTTGTGTTGCTGCTTGCAGAAAAACTGACTATATATGTGTCTGTTACACTGAAACTTCAGATTAACAATTTTATGTGTTTAAATGTATAGGTAGAAGTCTTCAGCCTTGCTGCTTGGAGTTTGTACCTAATTACATGTTCAGGCTGTAAACTAACAGACTACAATTCTTTCTGCAGATTCTCCGTACCTTTGGAATTCTATAGGTAGGCAACTACTGGCCAGTCCTGGTAACCAGCTTTAGATGGCCAAATTCTCTGTTATTTTGGGTCTTAATTGAATCTGTGCCCTTCAACATCCGTGCTCCAGCACTTACCTCCCTATAACATCTATGCAGCACCGAACCTCAGTCTTCTGAAGGCCTCAGAAAGATGTCAAGGAAAATTATTGCCACTCCTGCTAATTGCCCAGTGGCACTGACATTCTTCTGATATTTTTGTGAAGGCCTTCCTATGAAGTATATCACATTTTCCACAGTGCTCTTCAGTGTATTCTGAGAATGTTCTTCAGCCCGCTCTACCCCTGAGAGCCCTCTGGGTCTGTTCAGCAACATTTTGCAGCATCTGGGCCCATGGACAGAGTTTTCTCCCTGACAGCTTTCGCTTTATCCTCTAACAGGTTGCTATGGGAACAGTGAAGAACATATGATAACTCCTTACAGCATTAACCAATTGGGTTAGATCTACTAACTTGAAAAAGGCTTCAAAAGGCTGTTTGGGTTGGGGGTTTTTTTTGGATGAAAAATAAAAACATATGTATCCATTTCCAGCCACAGTTCTTCAAAGCAAAGTATATAACCAGAGAGTAACTTACATATATCTGTCATCATAACCTCTCTGAAAGACTTTAGCAGAAGAGAGCTTAATATAGTATTTGTCTATTGGAAGGCTCACTTTATTCAGACAAACTGTGCTCTGGGTTTCTGTGCATAATCTAACATGTTCAGAAGGATAGTTGCCCAACAGGATGTTTGGCCTCATGGGAACTGACCAGCAGCATCACTGTAAGCAATCAGTTCAGTCACACCTTAGCACAGACAGGACTCAAACACTGTGTAAAGGAAGGCAGCTTTTGTAGCCTCGAGAAAATCTATGTGCATGCAAGGGGAAGAGAACTCTTATGTGGAACATACTTTTGAGCTAGATTAGGCAATTTTCTTCTTAGTGAGCCTTTTGGCTGTGTTGATGTAACAGGATAGAGCTAGCATGCTAAAGAACACAATTTCCTTTGCTTATTATGACACAACCTGTGCATGATGTGGTGTCATGTTGGTATTTCTAAAGGAAACCTTTTCCTTTGTCTTGAATTTCTGTACTTTTAGTAGTAAAAAATATTTTTATATTCAAAGACACACAGTAACTCTGAGTTCTCTTACAGTGTATCCCACTCTGACCTACTCTGAGAACAAAAACAATATTGAACACTAAGGACATGAAGACTTTCTGTTCAAATAAATAAATGAAGTGTATCAAAAAAAAAGCTAAGAAAAATATAATTAAACCCTATTCCTTATATGGCAGCAAACAAAAAAGATTAGCTAACTGAGGAGGTAATTTTTAATATCATTACTGTGGGTACAGTTCCCATCCTTGTAGTTAATTTGCATCAGTTTGGGGTTTTGTTGTTGTTGGCACATAAAATTACCCATTCAAATTTGCTCTGGGCAGAAACATGGCTTCTAGGACATCATTTAGCGCCAACTGTATTTTTTTCCCTGCGTCAATAATGAAAGCTTCTTTTTCTCCAGGGTATTGTGTTGTGTGATTGGGGCATATGTGGGAGACAATTGTTTAATTTGCAGCTGATGCTGAAAGAGCCAACCATTCCCGAATTTTAAATTAGAGTATAACAGTGAAATACTAAGCGAACGTGACAGGATTGCATGTAACAGCCCCGTGAAAAGAGATTCTACAAATCCAGAGTCACAACCATCAATGTTAATGAGAAGATATAAATGTTTGTTGTCTGTTTGTTTCACATAAATCTTCTTTACAAGCATAGGTAAAGACAATTCTGTAAGTTATCAAAAATAGTCCAAGTAGGGACTAGCTGCTTTATCCCACCCTTGTAGGTAGAAGCAGTGAAAAGATGGAGGTAGAAGCAGTAGCCCATATTTCAGTGTGGGTTAACATCAAGAGTGCAGCTGGATCCTCAGAAGATTTTCTTCTGTGATAAAATCACATCCATCTGGGTTCTCTTCACATGGCTACCCAGGCTTGCCAGGAGAAAGCTGGTGAAGGGATGGTTAATATTCCCACATCTGCAGTAATCATACACAAACTAGGTTCAGTAGCCCAGGCTGTGATGCAAATGGCCAGAGACCAACCAACACAATGCTGGCAGTGTGCTGAAATGCTGGGCTGTGTGACATGATGGAGACAATGTCCTACGGGGCGTCACCTGCCATGCCCTATGGGGATCCAGAAGGCAGGGCTACTACGGGATTGGGGCTTGCTTATGGGATGCCAAAAGATGTGGTAAAATCCATTTTTGCAGGAGACAACAGTTTTTATCTCAAGATTACAACTTCTGTTGGTCAGTTGTGAAGTTGCTGCATCCACAGTGGTTCTGACACCAGGGCTGAATTACCCTACAAGATAAACATGAGAAACAGAGGCACATTGTAAACTGAACCTGAATTTAACATGAGAACATTCTGCAATACTGATACGTCTAAAAACTTCAGCCCACCCCAAAGAGCAGAGACTGTAAACCTCTCCACAGTCAGGTGCTCCCATAAATCTTAGAGAAATGGCTGCATTTTTACATGTTCTCAGGGGTGCTTTGCTCCATGTTAAATTTGTGTTACTGATGAACCTCTCCACCATGTTCTATTTCTATCATTTGAAATCATCATTTTTCAAGTTTGATCCTAAATTTGGTCGAGAAAGAGTCAGCTTTGTCATCTGAGTGTGCTGCAGAATAGGGTTTGTTTCTCAGTGACAACTTCATTAAGAACCTTTGGTATTCCCTTTGCCAGCCTTTCCTCCTTGCCATTATTCTGTTACTTGTTTGGTTTGCATTATTAATCTCCCTCAGCTTAACACTGGTAAATGAAGATTAATATCACAGGTAAGCAGATGTGCATATAGCGCAAAATAATGTGTAATATCCAATTTTCCACAAAAATTAGAAAAACTCTCTCTAACATCAGATTATTCCACATTTACCTACCACTGTTTCTTTTTAAGCATTTTTCTCCAAAGCATCTGTTACTGGCCTCAGGGTATTGTACTAGACAGTCCATTATTCTGATTTGATATGGCAATCTCTATGTCCCTATTTGTGCTGATGACAGCATCCCTGAGCCGCAGACTATAGTTTTGTGAATTCCTCCCTGGGTGTAGACCTGGCAGGGTGGCCATGAATATGGTCTCCAACTTGTTGTGAACGCTGGGAAAAGGCCAGTGTACAGCCCAGTCCTGCTGTTTCCCAGTTATCCTTCATCAGGGAAATGTTCACAGGGAGGATGTTGCAGACAAACATATGTTCTAACAGACTAAAGTGCTCCTGGTTCCTCTGATAAGAGCCAGGACTGGAGCTATGACGCAGGAGGCACACAGGTAACACAAAATCAGCTTTGCCCCCTCCCTAGTCTGATGATAATCAAGGGAAGGAGGCTACGGCACTAAGTGCTGAATAGCCATCAGGCACAGCTGTTCAGGTGCCTACTTCCAGATTACTTTCTATGCAACTGCTGTGTCATTTCCCACGCATACCTACTGCTCCATGCAATCAACACTCAGTTGAATTAAAAGCCTTTTTCTGAAACTGTTATCTCCCTGTCAGTCTCAACCTTTAGGAAATGCTCTAGGTTAAATCAGGATAGTTATCAGAGTGCTCATGAAACTGCAGAGGTAAATCTAACCAGTTCTACTTCTGTTACAAAATCATCTTCCCATTTCTAGTAATTGTGGCCCATCTGGCAACTTCTCTTTCTCCAGTAAATGTCTGTGAGAAGAAGTTCAAAGTCCTGCTGAGTCCAAAGCAAAGAAACAAGTAAACTAAGCCAGCCATAACTAGTGTGGTAACTTATTTTCCCCGCTCTTAAAAGAGAAATACATATTTATGCTATTGCTTTCTTTAATGGAGAAATCATACACGACAAAGTGGCAAATGCACAAGCTCATTAAGTGTGACACTTCTCCAGAGCTAGCCTCAGAGCTTTCTCTCTGGACAAAGGACAGTGCCATCTACATGTAATAAGATATTGCAATTAAATAGAGATCCTTGTAAATTGGCTTTTGGCAAGCTTTTTCTATGAATAAGTTTGGTAATGGCAGCTTTCAGACTAGTAACACAAAAAATGCTTGAAAAAATATTATGACTTCTCCAACAAAGATCCTTATTAAGAAACAATCTGATGAATGGACTTGCTCCTGTTCACAGGCTTTCACATTGAGAGGGATACTGGACACCATTCAATGTAAAGACAAAAAAGGGACATCGCGACAAAGGAGACCCTAACAGTGGTGCTATATAATTTTATGTCATATGCTGTTTCTCTCACCATCTATATCAAGACATGGAATTTACACAAACAGATCTTTATGGAAAAACTAAAATGTAACTACACGCCAATTAACAGATTCATCTGCATAAGACAGGGTGTTAGGATAGCAACATACCTTTTCTCACACAGTTAGCTAAAGAGCTGCTTCAAAGGTGACACATCCCTCATGATAGGGTGATGGAGACATCAGTAAGTAATTTGTAAGTCTGAGGATAATTTTTGAAATTACTTTGGAAAAGATGAAAGGATCTGGCAATGCTATGGTGTCTTGGAGAGACTGGGAAGCAGGGGTGGAATGGGGCTCCATGCTCAGCTGGCTGCTTCTATGTGCTGCTGTGGTGATTATGTCACTCTTAGGTGTCTTCAGACAGCCTCTCAGAGACTTTCCTCTGGGGGCAGAAAAAAAACATGGGAACAAAAGCAAAGAAGCAGTACTTTTTCTGATGATCCTTGAACCAGTCTTGACAAATTACTTACTCATCCCAGTACACACAGGGAAAGATGTATCTTGTCTCAGAGTCAATAACTGTTTGATGCTTGTCCAGATTTCACTATGCCTTCAAATTTCCTTTCTATAAAATCAATTCTGAAGATTATGCTGCTTTGTCTTTAGAGAGAGTATATAAATTACATAGAACTTGTGTGCACTATACCTTGCTGTGGGACTGATGTCTACTCCTCAGTCTCAAAATCTCTCTTTGATATAAAATGGGCTCTGACCACCTTATTAGAATCATAGAATGTTTTAGGCTGGAAGGGACCTCTAGAGGTCATCTGGTCCAACCTCCCTACACAAGTAGGGACAGCTCTACCTAGGGCAGGTTGCTCAGAGTCCTATTTTTAGCTAAGTAATGGGTCAGAAATTATTTTCACAGGTGCCAATTTGCTCATAATTTTACTACCATTAAGCATTTCTAAGAATAAACAGTGTGCCTCTGTCTCTTAAAGGATATGGCAGCATTTTACAAGTTCACTGTGATATGTGGGAGCTGTAATAAAGTAAGAGCTTGAACTCATCTTCCAGGTTTATGCCAAGCACACAAATATCTAGTCTTTTTGATGATTTTCATCATAGAATCATTTTAATTGTAATTCCTAGCAGACTTTTCAACAGGATGATTTTATATGATTTGAGGCAGTAGAGAAATGAAAGGAAGGACTGCACTTTTCTGCATGTATCAGAGTCTGGAGATCTGGCATTTTTGGAAGCCACAGAACAGGGATTTGTAGGAATGAAAAAAAAAAATCAGAAGTGTTGACGTGGGAAAAGGTTTTACCACAGTGAAACCTAGACAGTGATAGGCACAATAATAGGGAGACTGACAGGTAAACTCACAAGAGAGGAAATGTGGGAAATAAAAGCATAAACTCTGAATTTAGTGTAAGAAGAAAGTAAAAAGCTATTGTTCATAGGAGCGATTGACATTGCATAAAGGATAGAAGGAGTTTTAATGATGCATAGGTAGGTATTGCATCTCTCTGTAAAAATTCAATATACAGTTCTTAGAATTTCAGGGACTATATTATTTATGTATGCATAATCTGCATTGATAATACCTTAGGGACAAATGGAAACATTCAGAAACTTTGACAGTGGCAGAAAATGTTTTTATTGGATGCTGCTGGTTAGAGTCAACTGAATAGAGATCATCACTTCATGATAATTTGAAATTGTTTTTCCTGGCAAAATTGCACATATAGTGGGATTTCTCCCTAGCAAGAATAAACCGATGTCTTTAAAGTCACTACTACTAAAATGCCTAGTGCCTCTTACGCTGTTTGTTATGATGGTTATCAAACTCATGCTAAAAAATGAATTATTTCTATTTTTAAGGTGATGAAGTGTTCTGGCCGCATGCATCTGAAAGTCTTGATGCTGAAATTACTTCTTGGACAAAATGGCATACAGCTGGGAAACAGGATAAACGTTTTGATTCAAATCACGTATTCTAACAAGAGACAACCTGCTGAGATCAACACTGCACCACATAACACTATCAAGCTGTACCCTCACTACTGGATTGCTACTTGAATTTTAACCTTGTTTCATAGAAAATTTATTAGAAAACTCTTTTACAGAAAGAAGAGAACTCACCATTACTGTATTTTTTTCCTTGTGCACACAAGCTTGACATTCCTGCACTTTGCAACTATGCAACTCAAGTTACTCTAACATCCTTTTCCCAACTTAATTTATTATTCTCTTTAGTTTACAGGAAGCCCACAAGTGCAAATATCTGTAGTATGTTTGCACTGTGAAGGATGATTAAAATCACTGATGACTGTCACTCCAACTCAGCTGTCAGTTGGTTATGGTACTTCAGCATCTATGGAAGGAAAGCAAGAATAGGTGTGCTTCTTCTGAATGCAGGGGAACCTTTGCAGCTTGCCCATCTAGTTCACTCACTGCAGGACAAGGTATTGTCATTCCCTAAGTTTAGCCTATCTTCATGGTAGCCTGGTATATCGCAGGGGCTTTCAACGGGTGCAAAAGTATTCTCAAAACATTGCTGCTTGTTACTCCCCCCAAGAGGGGATTTATCAGATTGTTTGTATTAGATCATTTCATACAGTCAAAAGCAAAATGCATGCAGTATCATGACATAAAATTGCAAAATGTCAAGTTATTCTATCCATCTTGTACAATCCATGATAAATTGAAAATGAGCTGATAAGATTTGAACAAGAGCAGTAACTTGTGTAATCATTTGTTGAAAATTATTTTTTAATCGTTATCTTCCAAGGTTGTTTTCTCATTCTGCAATTAATTCTTGTTTGATATTTTTTTCCAAAGCCAACAGTTTGAACTTTTAAATGCCAAATGTATTCTGTATACTGTATAAAAGATTTTATGTCCTGAAAATAAAAGATAATAATAATATGCATAAAATGCTTGATCGATAAACTCTTTCAGGAGTATTCCTTAATTATGGGCTTTTCAAAGAAATGTGTGAGCTCAATTAATTCACCAGAACTATTTTGCTGGACTCTCTCCACAACGCTTTCATTATGAATGACATTTGATTTGGATACAAAGACACGTATAATGAGATACATATATTCTATCAAGCATTCTATCAAGCATGAATATTCAAACGGAAATGAAGAACTTATTTCCTTTGCGATGCTAGATGAACACTGGCCACTTTTTTTGACCGTGTGGTCTTATTTATTAAATACTACTCTATGTCTCTGGGGAACTATTATAAGAGTAAAAAAACCCTTGAATTAATATGGAGTTGCAGTACAAAACACCCTTAGGATTAGATCCTGATGGAGACAGTGAGGGAGTATTAATACAAGCAGGAACACCTGCTGTGGTATTCACCATATTAAGTTCAGAAACTACAACACCTGCTTCCTCACTTGAATTAGGTGTGCTGCGCTCCCTTCATACCCAGAGGAGGAAAATTGGGCCATTCTACAGCATTCATCACAATTAGATAAATTGTGTCCTAATGTTCCTCTTTCTGTCTTCTAAATGGGTAGAGGTAGATGATCATACCAATTGTCCTGGTTTCAGCTGGGATAGAGTTAATTTTCTTCCTAGTAGCTGATGCAGTGCTGTGTTTTTTGATTTAGTGTGACAGTAATGATGGTGACACACTGATGTTTTAGTTTCTAAAGCACTGTTCACCCAAGTCAAGGACTTTTCAGTTCTTACACCATCCCACCAGCAAGCGGACTGGAGTGCACAAGAAGCTGGGTGGAGACACAGCCAGGACAACTGACCCAAACTGGCCAAAGGGGTGTTCCATTCCAGCTGATGTCATGCTCAGTATAGAAGCTAGGGGGAAAGCTGGCTGGGGGCTGCTGCTCGGGAACTGGCTGGCCATCAGTCAGTGGGTGGTAAGCAAGTACATTGTGCATCGCTTGTTTTGTATACTCCTATTGTTAGTAGTAGTATTATTATGTTCCCTTTCTTTTCTGTCCTATTAAACTGTCTTTATCTCAGCCCATGAATTTCCCTTTATTTTGTTGTTTGCTTTTTTCCCAGTTCTCTTCCCCATCCCATTGAGGGGAAAGTAAGTGAGCAGTCATGTGATGTTTAGCTACCTGCTGGGTTAAACCACAAAACCTATATGTAACAAAAGCTGGTCTGATAAATAAAAAACCACTCTTTTTTTTTTTTTTGCTTGTTTTCCACTGAAAAATATAAAGATAGATTAATTCTTATGGAGAAAAAAAAAATTAAAAAATATTCTGCTGGGACAGTGGAAAATATGTCTGACTATTTGAAATTTTATTAGAGTAGTGCCATTATAGAATGCTAGCTTTAATTATTTGTAAATGTTTACAAATATAAAATGAATGTATGTCAGATTTTCTGCCCTCCTTTCCTTTCTACAGACTGATTAAATAGGTCAGTGAAACTGAATATCATCACTGGAAAGGAATGGAAAATAGTCATCCTTTTATAGAAGAGCTTTGATGAGCAACAAGAATTACAATATATCTGTATTAGTCTGATGATATATTTTACTTCACCATTGTTATGCACTTAAAATCTTTCTTGCCCATTGCGGGTGATTTGCTATTGAAACACAAAATTTTTGCATAGCCATTGATAAAGTAAATGTAATCAAATCTTGTGTGCATAAGTAGCAAAACCTTTTTCTTGAAAACCTTCAAAACAAATTTCTCAATACTCTTTTCACTGTAATACTATTTTTCTACTGTGATTTACTTCATGGGCTAAGTGATGCTCATGTAAAAGAATAGGTCCTCATGAAACAAATGGTCTCATTAGCTCTTGCTGAAGAAGCATCCCTGTCTGTCTGTTTATTTGTGTCTCTCTCTGTCTTGTTCCAGAAATAAGATCCTTTCTTAGAAATGTATCTTGAGCATCAAGGATAGGCTCTGACAAAACTGTGGCTTTCAGCTTCATTTTGAGAAAAGTGTAAATGTCTATGCATGTACGTGTCTGTAGTCTACTCTTTCCATCTATTTTGTCTTTATGTTCCTATCCAGAGAAAGTTGGTGCTACTTCCCTTGAATAATAAAACCATCACTTGGATTGGAAGAGTTACAAGAGAAGCACTTAAAATTGGTTAATGTTATATGCATTTTGCATTATTTTCTCTGGTTAAAAATATGCAGCTTAGACTAGAAAAAAGTAATATGCATATCAGTCCAAATACTTAAATATTTTCCCATGAATTTATAAAGGCACAGTGGGTATACAATATGAGTTCACTACAACACGAGGTTGGCTTTCAATGTTCCTTGTTTCTAAACTAGCAGGTACTCTCTAAACTACTACTGTGGGAAAACAGTGAGGAAATTCTGTCTAGAACTGCACACGCAACACCATCAGTCCCTCTTGAGGACCAGATTAATACAACTAAAATCCTGTAATTATGAAGTACCCCACAGAAGTCATTACTGCTGCTGGTAATAATAAGCACGTAGCAAGTACCACAGCAGGGAACATTTTTCAGGACAAGTTCTTATCCCTGCACCTGTTACAGGTGTAACTGCATCCTGTGGTTCTAAAATTAGAAAGAGAGTATATGTGCTACTTTCTGCACTGAGTCAAATTTCTGCACTGACAAATTAGCAGCCTGGTTCTACTTCCATTTTGTTTCTCACTGTTTGGAAAAGTGAAAAATATCCTTTATTCTTTGAAGACTAGATCTGGTACCTCCCAGGACTTGTAAGAAAATTCCTCAATAATGTGACATATGAACAGGCAGAAATAAAACAGTGTCAGGAAAGGGCTTCTGATACTTTCTACTGAAAAAAAAATAATCTTTTTTCAACTGCATGAGAAAAGTTATGAAGGAGAAAAAAGAAAATTCCATGGTAATTTTTGTGAGAGCTGAAAGGGCTGAGAAAGTTATGAATAGTCTCAAGAATGAATCTCCTTTGCCTCCATTAGCTTTCTGAAGGCCTGTCTTGGCTTCTGAGGCAGGAGCTACTCAGGAAACTCTGACAGTGATGAGGGAGGCAGCAACAGTTTTCAGCCTCTTTGGCTTAAGAGTCCTTTTCTCTTCACTTCCTTCATCCTCCTTCCTCATACCATAAGCAAATCAACCAACTGTATGTTCCATATTTGTTCTGCCTTTATTGAATGAGAACTCCACATGAGAGCTTCATGATTCTGTCTCCAGATGTCTTTACTCTTAACTATGCACCCAAATTTTGAAAGACTGGGCTTTTTCTGCTAAATAAACCAGTATTTCTTTGGCCATGAATATATATAGGCACACAAAATCTTTTGCTTCCTTATTCTTTCAGGAAACTGACAGGCTACAGGATAAATAAATCTCTTTCCTTGAATGTTTTTACAATCTTGTAAATATCTTTCATCAATGGAGTATTTACCAGGATCTGTTTTATGTGGTCTAGTTATTATTATTTTATGGACAGTCTTGGTTTTTGGGTTTTCTTATAACCACAGCATGGTTCAGTTGCTGTTATAGGACTAGCATTTGGGTGGCTGTAAGCAGTTCAGATTTCTCTTAATTCAATGTTTTCATGTGTCCTGTTTCCAATTACATTTGGGACTAATTTATTGACTAAAGTGTAATTCCTTTAAAGTGTTTTCTTCTAATTAATATAAATGGTGAGTAAGTAATTCAATTTTTTAGGGATTTCTTATTTTCACTCGTGGCTGTAAACTAAGCACTGATAATAACAGATTCTAATTTTTAAATTAAAGCAAACCAAAAATCCTATTCAGATTTTACTTTTTACTCTAACTGCAACCTATTACGAAATATCAGTTCATTAAAGGAAATAGTCTATTTTTGTTGTTTTTAATTTTTTAAAGAATTTTAGTAAGATTGACTCAATTGACCCTGGTCTGGTGGTTTGCATCTTTATTTAGGGGCAGCTTAAACTCATCTGGGGTAACTTACTGATTAAAATGGAGTTACAACAGAGATGAATGTAGTCCAGTACCTCTTACATGAAATCATCTTTTTAGTGGTGACAGATTTTCAATGTCAGAGATTCTTGCCTTTAAAGAAATTCTCAACTTGCTTTCTGAGGCTATGCGGCCTGTTTTCATTTCTTAGGCAGTGGGAGCAAACCTGATCTTCTTGGCAGATATCAGCTGCACTGAAGAGTGGTCCTACTGCCCCACTCCAAACTGTATTCCTTCAAGCACTAAAAGAGGTGGGAAGAATGACTTTTTCCTACAGTATATTGATTTGTTTCTGTGACCTTAAGTATGTCAAATCTTTCTTTCCTTTTCTAGTCAAAAATGTACACATGATAATTCCTGTAATCTTTTGAGGTCCAGATTTCCATAAGTGTTCCTCATATTTAAGTGCATCAATCATATAGTAGGCATTTTCTCAAAGACACTAAATAGGTTACTTTCAGTGGGAACAGGCTGCCCAGGAAAGCAGTGGAGTCATCATCCCTGGAGGTACCTAAAGGACATATAGATGTGGTGTGGTGCTGAGGGATGTGGTTTAGTGGTGGACTTGGCAGTGCTGGGTTAATGGTTGGACTGGATGATCTTAAAGATCTCTTCCAACCAAAATGATTCTATGATTCTATCATCAGATATAGACTATCTTCTCTGTCTTTTATCCTCTTTTCCTTCATTGCTCACTCTTGTGCTGACATAAATAGGACTTCAATCTCTGCTTTAAGCCATGATAATAAGAATGATGTAAACCATAATTAGAAGAAAAGCATGGCTAAGCTGGTCATATCTTTGAAGGCAATTCAAGCTCAGCTGAAGCAGGCAATTTCCTGTCAACTGAAATATATGATTAATTATATGAATGTAAAAAATATGATTAATTATGCTTATAATTAAAGTTAATATATGACAGAGTCTGACGCTAGGACACTGTCTTCAACATAAAAATTGAAGAGTTTGAATAATTTGCTAGATTTTTAAGTTCAGAGTTGTAATTACACTGCATTAATTTAATTACTCAAATTTAATCTTTTAGACCTGCTTCTTATCATGTTTTACTCTGACTCATAAACGATGAGCGTTCTAGAACACTGAAAAAAACTGTGTCATACACTCTAAGTGGAGGCAAATTACATTTTTGGGAATTATTCGAAAGTAAATGATGTGTGGGCATATAAAAGTAACTCATTCCTCTAATAACCTGTTATGCAGTAGAATTTACTGCATTTTCTGTATCACAGAGAAAATGTTTTACAGTTATGGAAAAGTAAAGTAATTTATTTCAGTTTATATATATGTAAATAACCTTTGTATTATGCTTTATCTAGTTGGGAAATTAGTTTTGCCCCTTTGATTTTTTTTTTTTCCCCCTCATCTATTTTCTATAGTCACTCCTATTTACCACAAGGTTCAAAGCAGTGACCATGGTTCAAAGATAGACTTTTCATATAAAACTCTGGTCCACATAAAGGGAGAGTAAAATTCTTGTCAAAGAGGGTGCAGTTTCATGTCGAGCTGTTACTTCAAAGGGCAAAAATCCATCCCTCTGTCACATACCTTGATCTTTTTTTTTTTGTTTTCTGATCTGACCTAGTACTCCTGAAAAGGACTTCACAGGGCAGCCAAGAAAGAAAAGGAATATGAGCAGACCTTGGTGTTGGCTGAGCTTATCATGAAACAGCCTTATTAAGTTCACAAAAATGTAGGCAGTTTCTGGATTGTATGGTCCTGTGAGAAATTGTGCTGGTCTTGTCTGGAGTAGAGTTAATTTTCTTTGTAGTAGCTGTTATGGGGCTGGTTTGGATTTGTGCTGGAAACGGTGTTGATAATTCGGGGTTGTTTTCATTATTGCTGAGCAGTGCTTACACAGAGTAGGCTGGAGGTGCACAAGAAGTTGGGAGGGAACACATCTGGGACAGCTGAATCCAGCTGACCGAAGGATATCCCATAACATATGAGACTGTGCTCAGCATATAAAGCTGGAGGAAGAAGGAAAGGAGGAACATTTGGAGTGACAGCATCTATCTTCCCAAGTAAACAGTTATGCGTGGTGGATCCCAGCTGTCCTGGAGGTGGCTGAACACCTGCCTGATGGTGAGAAGTACCAAATGAATTCCTTGTTTTCCTTCATGCAGTTTTTGCTTTACCTATTAAACTGTATTTACCTCAATGCACCAGTTTTCTCACTTTTACCCTTCTGATTCTCCCCTACATCCCACTGGGTGGTTTGTTGTTCTCTGGGGTTAAACCATGACAGCAATGAACGTAGAACTTTGAATAAGAACCTGAAAAGAAATCAAAGTCTTAAAGCCCTCAGTACATATTTTTTAACTAAAATAGGTAATTAAATCTGGATTGAACAGGTGAGAAAAATATTCTTGATTATAATTAATTTTTTAAAAAGTTTTGATAACTATTCAAATGTTTTTTAAGAGATAATGACTTCAGTGAAACCATTCCCCTTTAAAAAATATTAATTTGAATTTATGTCGTTTTGCCTTAACATTGTCTGATCTTATGAAATAATCTTCCCAAAAGCAAATTAAGGTCTTTTATTCTGACATATTTCTTCCTCTGGAATTACCCTTGTGTATCATATTTTAAGACACTATAACTTTTTTTGGAGGGACTTCTTATAAAAGTCAAGCAATTAGTTATGGAAAAAAGTTCACTTTGTCTTCCTTGACAACAGTCTAGACTGATTCCAACTCTATCCCATGAGCTTCCTCAGTGCTCCAGGGGTTTTTATATTATTATTCTTGGTTTACATCATTATTCTGTTACCTGCTCTGAAGATAACTTAATCACATAACATATGGACACTCTTGAGATAATACAAATCCACAATGCCTTATCTCTAACTTATTAAAGTTAATCCACTATGGAGATCCTGCTGAATCTCTCAGTGATTTTTATCAAGGAGGTCATTGAAGTTTCTAGGTTTATAAGTACGCCAGTAAATCATTTGCACGTATGACTATTCAGCCCTTCTTATCCCAGACTAATAGGCTCCTCATTTCAGTGGAAGAGAGCATATGGCTAATGTCAGAAGTTCTCTATGGCTAATGTCAGAAGTTCTCTAATCCTATCAAATGAAATGCATCTCTTTTCTACTCCTTTCAGTGGATGTCTCTCTATGGAAGGAAGTTACTATTGGTTTCATGCAGAGCAATTACATCTTTTGAAGGCCCTCAGTACTGGTTTGGTTTTTATCTATTTTTTTCACAAAATAACATTTGATTATTTTTCTGTAATTATGGGAAAATAAATGAGCATAAATTTTAAAGGTTTGGAATAACATGACAGGTAGAAGTATCTAACTGTTGCCTGTTGTCCAAGCCAGCCTGTTCAATCATGTTAGAAGTTTAAAAACACTTTTATAAGGGCTATAATGTAAGAAACTTTAATATTATTTAAGAAGGGAAATTTGGTTTGTTTCTTTAGATAAGATGTGCTGGATTTACTTTCTTTCAGGTTACAAAACTTACCTAGAAAATCACACCCAAAAGCATTGTATCAAAGCATTTTGGGCAATGAATTTGTAGGAACCATGACAATTTTTTTTTTGAAACATTTAATATGTTTTATACCCAAAGATGACAGACCAACAAATTTTCCCTTCATTACTGATTGCTATCAAGGATTTGAATTTTTTCAGGCTATTTGTCTTCATGTGTGCTTAATGTGTGGTAATACCACAAAAAAAATTTGTCTTGCATTGAATGAGCTTAGGCACCCTCCTAAACTTTTTTCTTAGAGGCAATAGGCAATATCTGTTTTCCTTATGTATTCATTATAAACTTAAAAGCTATCATTTTAAAAATACTCTGTTTATACAGATATTGTAGCCTTCAGTAAATCTTCCCTGAATCTTTCCCGGAGAATGGAGTCTAAAGTAACATCCCTTGACAAAACACTAGGTAACTACCCAGTTCCCGTACCCATTGCTTTTCTAAAATTGTAGCTCAGTTTATATAAAAGACAGACTATATAAACCATACCTTTTAAACAGGAAAGCCAACCCTAGTAAGTTAGGGATGAACAATAAGAGTATCCATATCATAGTGAATTGTGGATTTATTCTTTTTCCATTTCCCAGTGAAATTAATCAATGGCATTGATTTTATTTTATTTTTTTTTTCCCTAGTACTATACTCTTTCAGGGGATTATTGTTTTCTGGATTTGTGGTTTAGGTTGGATATTAGGAAAAATTTCTTCACTGAAATTCTTGTCAAGCACTGGAACAGGCTGCCCAGGAAAGCAGTGGAGTCATCATCCCTGGAGGTACCTAAAGGACATATAGATGTGGTGTGGTGCTGAGGGATGTGGTTTAGTGGTGGACTTGGCAGTGCTGGGTTAATGGTTGGACTGGATGATCTTAAAGATCTCTTCCAACCAAAATGATTCTATGATTCTATCATCAGATATAGACTATCTTCTCTGTCTTTTATCCTCTTTTCCTTCATTGCTCACTCTTGTGCTGACATAAACAGGACTTCAATCTCTGCTTTAAGCCATGATAATAAGAATAATGTAAACCATAATTAGAAGAAAAGCATGGCTAAGCTGGTCATATCTTTGAAGGCAATTCAAGATCAACTGAAGCAGGCAATTTCCTGTCAACTTGATTTTCAGGAATATGATTAATTATGCTCATAATTAAAGTTAATATATGACAGACTCTGATGCTAGGACACTGTCTTCAACATAAAAATTGAAGAGTTAACATTGACAGTTGGACCTGATGATCTTAAAGGTATTTTCCAACCAAAATAATTCTATGTTTCTATGAAAAATTATTATGATTACTTTTTCTGATATAGCATTTAATCACATAACTGAAGTGAATATTTAAAAGTGATTCTGAAGTGATACCTTAATAGTGTTTATATTTGCTGTATGAGGAAATTGTCTTTACATTTCAGGGCCTTGGGACGGCTGGTAAAGGGATCAGGAGCTCAAGTTGTGTTCTCCATCCTTCTGACATCAGCTATGGACAAAGGAATATATAGGAAGAGCCAACAGGTCACTTCATGGCTCAGTATATGAAGCATTGGAGCTGTGAGCAGCTAATGGTATGCACTTCTCACAGAGAGAGAAAAGGATTCTGCAGCAGAAGTTGTCAGGGCTCATTGATAGGGCTTTAAACTAGATTTGAAGGGGGAAGGGGTCAATAGTTTCACACAAATAGTGGGGGAGCACATCAGGGAGTGAGGGATGGAGTCCTAGTAAGGGCTCTCAACTTATTGCCCTGACTGATGATGCACTGGGACACCCCATAGGATTCAAAGGGGATTCACACAAGAGGGTGATACAGACAGCCCAGCTGAAGTGCCTCTACGCAAATGCAC
Organism: Chloroceryle amazona; assembly: GCA_027560015.1. NCBI lineage: Eukaryota > Metazoa > Chordata > Aves > Coraciiformes > Cerylidae > Chloroceryle > Chloroceryle amazona. The sequence goes on from JANHFX010002107.1 coordinate 53,957, forward strand.
GCAGCTTGGGCAATAAACAGGATGAATTAAGGTCCACTGTGCTGCTGGAAAGCCATGATATAGTGGCTATTACTGAAACTCGGTGGAATGATTCCCATGACTGGAACGTAGAGGTAGATGGATATAAACTCTTCAGGAAGGACAGGTGGGAGGAGGTGTCACCCTCTACATCAGCGATCAGTTAGAATACATGGAATTACATAGAAGAAAATTATGAACTGGTTGAGAGTGTATGGGTTAAGATTAAAGGGAAGATAGGGGAAGGTGATGTTACGACAGGGGTCTGCTACAGGCCACCTGACCAGCAGAGCCAAGCGGACGAGGTCCTCCACAGGCAGATAGAAATGGCTTCGTATTCACAGGCCTTGGTCCTTGTAGGGGATTTTAACCACCCTGGTATCTGCTGGAGAGAACACAGCAAGGCACCATCAATCCAGGATGTTCCTGGAATATGCGAATGACAACTTCCTTCTCCAAATGGTAGAGGAACCCACAAGAAAAGGTGCTATGCTGGAGCTTGTTCTGACCAACAGGGAAGGGTTGGTGACTGATGTGAAACTTGGGGACAACATAGGCTGCAGTGATCACAAAGCAATATAATTTAAGATCCTCAGAGCAGCTAGGAGGATGTACTCCAACCTTACGGCCCTGGACTTTAAGCATGCACACTTTGATCTCTCCAGGGGTCTTCTGGCCAAAGGGCCATGGGACAAAGCCCTAGAGGGAAGAGGGGCCCAGGACAATTGGTCAATATTCAAGGATCACCTTCTCCATTTCCAGGAGCAAACTATACTGACAAAGAGAAAAGCAGGAAAGAATGCTAGGATACCTGCCTGGATGAATAAGGAGCTCCTGGACACGCTGTCACGCAAAAAGAAACTACAAGGAGTGGAAAGAGGGACAGCTAGAATGGGGGACATACAAGGAAGGTGTCCGAGCAGCAAGACATCTGGTTAGAAAATCTAAAGCTCAGTTAGAATTAAATCTAGCCAGAGAGATCAAGAGAAATGCCAAGAATTTCTATAGGTATATTAATGGCAAGAAAAAGACTAGGGAAGGTGTGGGCCTCTTCAGAAAGGATATGGGAGAACTGGTGACAAGTGATACTGAGAAGGCTGAGGTTCTCAATGATTTCTTTTCCTCAGTCTTCACTGGCAAGGGCTCCAGCCACACCCCCAGAGTCACAGAAGCTAATGGTAGGGGTTGGATGAAAGAACTGCAGGTTCGTGACCGTCTGATGAACCTGAAAGTGCACCAGTCCACGGGACCTGACAGGATACACCCATGGGTGCCGAGGGAAATGCTGAATGAGGTTGCTAAACCACTATCTATTATATTCCAAAAGTCATGGCAGTCTGGATGGAACTAGATGATCTTTAAGATGCCTTCCAACCCCAACAATTCTATGTTTAGCATTCAAAGTTTATTGAATATATGTAATGAGAAAATATCAATTTAAAGTGAAGATTGCTGCATGGAATATATTGGTTATACCAAAAAAACTTTTGATTTTGCTTCTGTAAGATGACATTGAAAGCAAACTGGAAATACTGTCTGTAATGTCCCCTGTGTTGCCTAAGCCAGTCAACAGTAAACAATGCCTATTTTAGGTAGCAGAGGCCAAGTTTTTGCGTACCATTAGACTTCATGTTCTGAAACTTTTTGCACATTCATGTTCTCTTTCTTCTGGAAGCATGATTCAACAGGAGGGAAAAAGTATACTTTTTTGTGGTATTTTTATGCTTTTCTTTTGGTGTTTTAGAAATTTAAGTGGCTTGTAATATGTTTTTAAAGTATTCAGAAAATTATGTAAATACAGTTCTTCAGCTCATTGCCATGCTCTTCTCTGCTTGCAAAGTTCTTAAAGTGTTGTTTTGTTAAATGATGCAAAAAATATAAGTAGTGGTATTAAACTACTCTTCAATAATTAAATGTAATTTTGTGTCTGCAAAATGAAATACATACTTCTTAGATGAATAGTAAAACTGACCTGATGCATAACCAGCTAGTTTAGCACAAACATTTCTATGAAGGAAACCATTTGAGAATTAGCAGTATGCTATGCGTGTTTTCTCACGTACAAGCAAAATATCAGTGTCATCAAAATAAGTATTTCAAATATGAGAAATTTTTCCAAAACTTTTCCCCTTCATCAGCTTCTTGCTGTATTTAAAGTACTCTCTTTATCCCACAATTTTTCCTAACTGGTGCTTAGTGAAGATATCAAAGGCTATCAATACCTTTTATCAACAAATACTGTAGCTTATTTCCCTGACCTTGTTTGGCTAAATTTCTCATCTGTGTCAGCACAGATAGGATAAATGGTACATCCTGCAAGAAGAGTTAGATAATTTTCCTTTATGCTAAAGCTTATGTTCGCAGAATCTGATCGCTGTACAAAACTATTGCTGTGGTGGATTGAAGCCACATCAGTCTGTTGAAGACTGACTTTTGATCATACTTCATATTCACTAAAATTGATGGGAAATAAATGAGTGCAGAAGAGAATGTAGTTTGCCCGAAGTAGAAGTACTCTGCAGTAGCAGCAGTTACTGACAATTTAAAAACAAATTATAGAAAGGCTTCAAATTACTTGAAATTCACCAAGATCACAAAGGCCAGCTATGAGAAACTAGACTCTTGAAGAATTACAATGTCTTTTTAACCATCAGACAGCAACTCAATAGGCAATTTACATGGTACCTTAAATTTTGAGGTATTGAGCTGTTAAACTAACCACTTGTAATGGTTGTACAACAGTTTAAAAGATTTGTTAGCATTTCAGCATTTTCATAGTAGAAAAATATTTCCTCTATAAGGACACAGGCTGTCAGAAAATTCAGGTGAAATGCTTTTCATTTGCTTGATGACTCATAAGACCATAGCATATTTTAAGTACAAATTATTTTATTGCTACTTGAATTGTTGCTTGTCCACAAATGAATTTCAGGACAAAAAGTTTCTAATTTCTTTTGCTAACCCTTTATTTTGTGTCTTGGTATTATGGTTTCAATTTTCAATATATAGTAAACTTTTGCAGTGTAATCAAATCAATTAATTACCAAATTATAGTCTATTCAGTTAATTATTCTCCTTTTACCCAAGTCATGAGAATTTCTTATGTCAAACCTCATAACAGCTGTGGCAAGGAATAAGAGAGTATCATATAGTAAGCAAAATAACAGAAGCAGAAAACAAAGCAAGAGAAATTAAAATGGCATAAATATCTTTTCAGGAAAGAAATCTTATTCTATAATCTGGCATTTTGGCAACATATAAAAAAAAAAAAAACTTGAAAATTGTCTGCAAGAGAAGTCTAGGAGAACAAACTGTATACAACTACACTGTGTGTAAGGATTAGACAAGAAGCTCATGACACACCATTCTGAAAACTAAACACAGTTTAATAAAGGTTGAATAAAATGGAGTTTTAACGGAAACATTGTGTGCTCTATCAGTTAATATACTTAGGGTGTCCTAGCAATCACAGCAGCCATGGCAGCAGATGTTGTTCTAAACTTAAAGCATTGGTGCCAAAAATACATTTTCATAGCAATAAAATGTAGATACATGTGTGTGTTTCTTACCAGCTTAACACATCTTTTGCTTCAGTTTATCATAATGTAGTTTTTATGAGGGATATCATCTAGAACAACAAACACAACAAATATTAAAGCTGCAAACAGGTTTAACATGACCGATCTTGGCACTTGTATGCAAGCTGACATCCAAATCTTAATTATTTTGTACTTTTTCCTGAGAATTGTTTCCTTATTCAATATATGGAAAAGATCATAGTATTTCATGTCTTATTTTGCTTTGGTTTTAACTATTTCTTCTTTTTTTTTTTTTGTGCTTAATCAAGCCTTACTCTAAAGGGAGACTTAACCTCTCCACAGGCATTCTTCTGCCTCTTATTAGATGTTTAGTGACATCTTATCTGACAATATCAAAACTCCAAAAATCTTGCCTAGGTAGTCTGTGGAGCTTCCATGATTGATGTTTTTAAACTTTTTAAGAACAGTGTGTACTTTGTCTGCCAGAGGCAGCAGTGATCCTGCTTGGGGGGCATAAGGTGAAAAGTTTGAGCCTGTTCCAGCCCTAATATCTCTGGGGTTTGTTAAAAAATGCTAAAAAAAATTTCTTCAAAATGGTTGGGAAGAGATAAACAGATGTGATCTAATGAAGACCCAGTTGAAAAGACTTCGGGTTTCTCAATATTTAGTATTCACATATGGCAGAATTGCACAGATGCATTCTGACCGTTCTTGTTATGACAGTTGAGTCTTGTACCTCCACATGGGTTGCTGTTCCTATTTTCATTTTCAGCTCATAAAGTACTGTCTAAAACTGTTCAATCCTGCCAGTCCTGATGAAAGTCAGTCTTGTAACCCAGCTGATCTCTGTCTTTCCTTGGGGTTGCTTGTCTTTTCTGTCTACTTCCAGATCTCTTTCTCCTCTAGGTTCTAGTGCAAGATTAAGACTTTTGAACCAGTCTTATAATGGATTGTGCTAGGAGAATTAACTAGAAGAGAAACCTCAACTATGCTTGCGAGAAATTAGACCAAATTGGAATTTTTATTGCTCTGCCTGATAATTCCATGGAAAAGTAATTATATTCTTTTATGAGTTACCAAGGTTCCTATCCTGTAAGTATTTTAATTGCTGAAGTAGCAATTAGTTTAAAAAAACTCCAGCATACACCAGGGCACTGTGGAGATGGTGGCTCTCTGGGGCTGGAATACCCTGAGAAGTGGAGGTTTCCCATGATGTGTCCTTCAGCCAGGGCCCATCCCACTCCCTCCAGGAGCAAGGCAGCCAGGAGCTCAGGGGCAGGCCAGAGACTGAACACTGGGGGATGGGCTGAGCTGAACACCAGCCTTGTTGCAAGGCCACTTGAGAAGGGGCTGATGGCCCTAGGGGTGGCAGACATGGGGTCCTGGGTCATGGGCAGGGCAAGAGCAGGAAGTGCTCATTCAAGAGTCCCTGTCTCTCCCAAAAGAGATCCAGCCATCTCCAGCACCTTGCCTGGCCCTGCAAGAGGCAGCCATGGTTCGAGTACTAGCAGGGAGACAAGCACAGTGAGGCCCCCAGGAGACAGGTCCAAGACACAACCAGGAGCTGCCCCAGGAACCCAAGGAAGTAGGGCAGGGCAAGGCAGAGGGGCACCAGCAAGCCCTGAAGAAGCCCAAGAAGCTCTCAAAGATTTCACAACACTGGCAACAGAGTTCAGTGGAACCCAAGGTCATAGCAAGGGCCACAGCTTGAGAAGAAGAGGGGAGGAGGAGGTGGCACCAACATTATTCATCTAGAAGATACAGGGCTCCCAGCCCAGGAGGTGGGAAAGAGGCAAGTATTTCTTCCGGTGATGCCTGAGTTTTAATTAAACTGTTTTGCCCTGAGAAAAAAAGTGTCAGTAATATTTGTGTTGTCTGGAGTACTTCATGCAGAGTGGGTGAACTGGGCATAATGGGCAGGACTTCAAGTAGTGTGGGGAGTTGCAGGGTGGCCTGTTCAGGAGGAACATGTGAACTACCTTGAGCTGCTCAGAGATGATGTAGGCACAGTCTGTAGGCTCAGAGGCAGGTTTTGGAGGGGCTTCTTTTACAAGTAATTTAAGTCCTCGCACATTTAGGCACAATAGACTCTAAAGAGGGGCTTGGACAGGCTGGGTCAAGGGGCTGAAGCCAGTGGTATGAGCTTCAACAAAGCCAAGTGCCAGGTCCTGCACTTGGGCCACAACAACCCCAGGCAATGTTACAGGCTTGGGGAGGAGTGGCTGGAAAGCTGCCCAGCAGAAAGGGACCTGGGGGTGTTGAGCGACAAGCACCTGAATACGAGCCAGCAGTGTGCCCAGGTGACCATGAAGGCCAGCAGCATCCTGGCTTGTATTAGAAATAGTGTGGCAAGAGGGACCAGGGAGGTGATTGTTCCTCTGTACTTGGCATTGGTGAGGCCACACCTCAAGTACTGTTTTCAGCTTTGGGCATCTCACTACAATAAAGACATCGAGGTGCTGGAGTCTTACCACTTTCTACAACCTACCTGAAAGGATGTTCTAGAGAGGTAGGTGCTGGTCTCTTCTCACAAGTAACTACTGACAGAACAAGAGAAGATGGCCTCAAACTGCACCAGGGGAGGTTTAAACTGGACATTAGGGAAAAAAAAAAATCAGTGAAAAGGTTGTCAGGCATTGGAACAGGCTGCCCAGGGAGGTGGTTGGATCACCATCCCTGGATGTATTTAAAAGCCATACAGATGTGGTGCTTAGGGATATAGCTTAGTGATGGACTTGGTAGAGTAAGGCTAATGGTTGGACTTGATGGTCTTAAAGGTCTTTTCCAACCTTGATGATTCCGATTCTATGATTTCATTAGAGCCTTGCAATAATTTACCTGCCATCATCAGTTATCTGTGCATTGGATTGATGAAGAGGCTTAGGTAGGGTATTTGGTAACATTGTGTCCACCCATTAGAATTTCATACAGGGATGGTCTGTATTTTTTCACTGAAAGTGCTCTTGGTATATATTAGGACCAACAGTAAAGTGCATGTCCATTTAAGTCCATTGTTGACACAATTTTTTTCTAGCCGATTTTTAAAATCAGAATTCTTCCTTCCAGCAGCTCTGCTGGACTGTGGATGGCATGCACAGTATAAATGTTCTTGGATTGTCCTGAAATAGGACAACAAAAGCTAAAGCTCTGTGCCTTCTCTAAGTGAAATAAGGCCACTATGTTTCTGTGGAAAAGTAGGCTGATGATGCTTTATTGCATGTCAGCTTTTCAGTTTTGCTGTTTATGAGCTTGAATTCTAAACACAGTGCTCTGTATATTTAATAAACTTTTTGTTTATATGTGATAACTCTCACCTGATTCTACTTTGGCTGAACTGCTTGAAAATTAATTCTTTCTGAGATGTATGACAGCATGGGAGTGCAGAGGGTACAAAAATGGTTGATTTACTTTTATGCTATCTATTAAATATTTTTAAATATTTGTGTAAAAAGCTTTACTGCAATTAAATGACAAATCCTCAACTTTATCATGTTTCCCATACCATATTAACAGTCTTAACACCAAATGAACTGATTATTGGCTTACAGCTTGAATGGAGCTACATCCACTCACACAGAAGGTCCTTTTGAACTTCTTTCTGGGAGGACTAATAGGAGATAAAATTCATCAAGGAGTATTTGTCTTCTCAAAACTGCAGAAACTTCACATTTTGATAAAGCTGGAGAAGATCTCATCTCCTTCTCTGGGATGACTTTTTTCAGAGCAGCTTCCTAGTTGTTTTTTTTTTCCCACTGGTATTTTTCCCTTAGAGAAACATTTGTCTTTGCTAAGGCTTAGTCCAGAAAGTCATTCCCTTGGGCCTTCTTGGTTTTGGCAGAGAAGATTATTTGTTGCTCACTGTAACTGATTGAACAGCTGCTTTTGATTTTTATAAAATTATGATGCTTTTTTGCATTAAATAAATATTTGAGAATGCAGTGTACTTCTAACTCTAAATGCCACAGGTTAGAATAAATATCAGTAATATATAACAATAATATCATATATTAATATTGTTATTTCACTGTATCCTAGAGTTGTGAATTCTGTGATCTTTCATAGAAGTTTATGATCTTTCTGCCTCTCATATATGCCCCTTCACCTGTGCTTAATTTTAAGTCCCTAACTAGGCAAAGTAATAGATGAATTGAGTAACAGTACCTTGGTAGGCAGAGGTATTTGTGTGAATCGAGAAAAAAAGATGTCGATTTAAGGACATAAAGTGAAAAGTTATTCCTAAGGGGTTTCGTTTTGGAGAATTGCACATGGTAAACAAAAATATTCACAGTTTAGTTCTGGATTACATTTTACTTCTGTATTGTATTCCTCTTCGAGTCTGAAGCTGGACTAAGGGTTTTGTTCAGACTCATGCTGCTATCATATCCAGGCAGATATTTCTAGATTATGTACTCAAGAGGTAGTGCTTGATAAAGATTAGCTGAAGCTGTGAGAGTCTGTTACCTTAATTGGAAAATAAAATCTCGTAACTGTAAAGCTGCTCCCTTAAGATTTCTGCTCTTTCAATGCAAGCTTTGTCAGGACTGGGAAACACATGCAAAATTTTTTTTAAAGCCCATGATGCTCTTCTCTAAAAGAAAAAAAAAGACAGAGAAGACAGTATTTGTCCTTCAGAATTATCTATTTATATGTATAATTATAACAAAAAAAATGTGTCTGATTTATACAGATTTTTTCACCTCTATAATCATTCTTTTCCAAGGATTGATATAATTGAAACCTGTTCCTGTGTTTTACTTCAGCATGAAAATTACAAAAGCATATACACATATTCAGAAACAAGTAACTAGTGTTAACTTATTTTTAAAATGTTGAGAAGCTTATTTTTTTCCATAATTACATGCCAAAAGGTGTGTTTGAAAAGAATGTAATTAATTTCTAAGAAAGATCAGTATCAGTGGTGATGTGGAACATAATTTATCTCAGCTCTCTAGCTGCCAAAAAAAGCACTGATTGATTGATTGATTGATTGATTTGTGGATAGCTGTTTCAAGAAATATTAGTCTTAAAGTTATTAGTAGGGAAACATATTTTTTTCAATGTATTTTCATCCAAATCCAATTCAAAAGGTGCATAATTAATTTTAAAATACTTTAAAAAACCTCAACATACCTTGTTTGATTTAATTTTTTAAAACCTAACAGGATCCTCTAAAACTGGAATTTTCTCAAAACCGAGAGCTTCACAAAAAAAAAAAGCACCAAGATTGCCAGGGGAAAGATTAATTACTTCTTGAAACCCTTCTTTATGTATTGCATGTTGTAGAAAGAGTAAAAACGTATGGTTTAGAGAACTGATATGTATCGACATACTACATCCGTTGAGGAGCAGAAAAGACTCCAGATACTATCTTTATAAGCTGGATTTCAATTTAGCTATGAATACTCCTGAAGGGTAGTTTGTAACAAGTTGAAATCCTCTAAATACATTGTGGTTAAGGAGAACTGCTTGTAAATCCATCTGATTGCAAAAAGATTGGCTTCTTCGTACCTTCAGTGTTGTGAAATGCCTGGAAAAAAAAAACAAAAAAAACACCTGTTAATTCTGTTAGCATGGTTAACAAAATGTTAAATAACATAAAAGATTTGCAGGAGGTGACTCCAGAGCAAAGACCTCGGGATTTCAAAATGGTGAAGTAATAGCAACTGACAGTATTATGAATATACAAGTACTCATTTTTTTTAGAGATGCTTTTTTTTCTGCCCCACAATTAGGAAGAACAGAGGAACTTCTTGCAAATAAAAGGTACTATAAATAGCTCTGATGAGCTAATGCTTACTTGAAAAATGTAGAGACAAGAGTCCCAAGAGAAAAATGGCATTTAACAGTATCTGAAATACATTGGCTTTTGGTTTTCCCTAAAAAAAAGCCAAAAACCCTCCAATGAACCAACGCTGTGACATTCCTAGAAATCTCTTCAACCTCCCGCCTTCCTCAAAGCCCCAGGACATTGTTGTAGACAAAGCTTCCTGCAACAGAATATGCTTAAGGTGCAAATTATCAACATTTTGTTGTTGATTTATGCATTTGCAGAGCTGTGTGACCTTACCGTATCTGCATTGTCCTTTGATACTTCTTCAAATTTTAACCTTCTCTATTTTATTGATTTACTGTTTATCACTCTTCACTTATTTTGTACATCTAGGTTCTATCTCATGGGATTCATGCTCTGATTGTAAATACATAACAAACCAGAATCAGAACATAAAATAGATTGAATGTATTTTAGAAAATGTGTCTGCAATGCATTCTGTTGGAGAATACAGTTCCCACCTGATTTATCTCTGCAAGATCTCACCAGTGGTTATTGTCAGGGGGAGAAACAGCAGGGAAAAAAGTTACAGATAAATATGTAAACATCCCTATTTCATTGACATAAGCAATTTTCACAGTACCACGATAAAGAGATGCTTATAAGTAATATTGTTGTTTCTGTTTTCTGGAGACAGATATGATGTTTGAACCTCTGCAGTTCTGTTAGGGTACCTTTGTTGTTACTGAGAAACTGAAATTTTCATAGCAGGTCATTCGTTCTATTATTCAACTCCATCAAAGTTTCAGAGTTTGTAAGGCAATATGGTTCATTTCACTTGTTCTGTTTCCTCTTTATCTGATGATTGAACTGCTTGTAATTCTCAATAACTCTTTTTACCACTTGAGAATAAAAGGTTCATAGAAAACTAGGTTTGAAACATTATTTTTATTCAGTACCAGCAATTTCAGCCAGCGTCTTACCTCTTCGCTGAGAAACTAAGGGGTTTCAGATGCAACAGCCTGCAGGATTAGTGCACATTCTTTCTCAGTCACATGCTTTAAAATAATGTAAATATGAATTGTTATCCTGTTTCTCATCAACATGTTATTCCAGCATCCTAATCCAGTGATTTAAGGAGTCAGAACTCTAGCAGACTTGTAGTTTACCTTCTAATGCTTAGTTGTTTCCCAGTTCATATTGCAGCTTATTTTCTGACATTTTATATAAGACTCTTTACATGGTATAGTGGTTTCTGTATTTACTGAAAAATCATGAATTTTTGCTTTTTTTTTTTTAAAGTAAGAGGTATGTGGTCTTTACAATTACTTAATTTATTTTACCAGTACTGTGCTTCTTGCATTTTCAGTTAAATGAAAAGTTTTACTGTCTACTGAAATTCTTAATTTTGGTTCTGAAAATGAGATGAGTTTTTAAAAAATGCCTGTTAAGTTTCCCAGTCCTTACAAGCATTGTCTACTTGAAGTATCCCAAAAAATCACGAAAAAACTTTGTTTCTCTTTTCCTAAGATATATGTTGGCTTCAAATGCATAAATTTTTCTCAGCATGGAAACCTACATCTTATGAATCCAGTGAAGTGAGGAACCAAAGAAATATCAATGGCTGTACAAGTTAAGTAAATGGCTGATTTAAAGCACACATATAACAATATTATTGCTCTTAAAAATAATATAAAAATTGTCCGAGTTTTTTTCTGTAGAGATTAGCACTAACATAGTTTGAAGGAGTGTGAAAATGTATTAAGCTGGTTAAAAATTCAAAATAGTAATAATGATACAGAGGAAAACTCATTATTAAATCACATAATTGAGTTTAAGAGAATGCATTTCTAAAAACATCTGGAGAAGAACCATTGGCTTGCTGGAGCATATGCATTTTTATTCTGTGATTCAGCCTTAGCATATCTGTGTTCACTGTATTATGCAGAATAAATATATTTTAAAAATCTTAAATCTAGCTAGTTCAAGATAGTAATTATGAAAATCATGTTAATGTCTTATGAAGAACAGTATGGTACTGATACAGATAATAGACTGAGAGTGAAGGCCAGATGGGATTTCGTAATTAATTTCTCTCCAACGACCTGAAAGTTACCATGCTCCCTAATGGAGTTCTTAGCAGCGTCCATCACTTCTGCTGTGGCACACATAGAAGTCTTGTGGGAAAGACTTGTAAGTGATATCCTAAAAATGACTGAGCAGCAGGAGTTGGAGTGCAGTGGCAACAGAGGGTGTATAAAGGGACATGTCTGCCTGCAGACTACCATATACCTCACACCTTGCTCAGCTCAGTTTCTGATCCCTCTTGGGAACACATTTTGGAAGAATTGGAGTGCGAGCAAAGATACAAAAAGTCCTACTGTCAGTGCAATTGCCTCATATAATAAGATTCACAAACTTTTGAAATCCACTGTAAGTGTAAGGAGGAAATGTGCTTCTCTCCTCCTGCTGAGAAACTGTTTTAGGACCTCACTGTGTCATAATTGGAAAGTATTTTCTAATCTCTGGCCTAAATACAGTCAGAGACAGTTTCTGCTCATTGTTCATTTAGTTGAAGCATCCCTTTTCTGTTTCTTTGGAAAATATGATAAAAAAGCAGCAAGATTAAAAAGTAAAACTTTCCTCTCATTTTGGGAGAGCATCGTGAAAATCAGCATCGGTGATCTTTAATCTCTACTGTGAGGGGAGAAAGCATCTAAAGCTCTGTTTTGAAACTGCAGTTTAGAAGGGAAATGAATATTGGGCATTCAGGTGCTTTAATATTTCACTTTGCTGGGATAGAAGTTGCTGGAGCTTACTAATCCTCCTTTGGAATAAGCTTCTCAAGTGCTATAAAGCTGTTCTGCCTTACCTAGAGTCATAGGCAGAGGTCTTCTGACTAAATATTGTGCTGTACCTGAGATCAGTACTGCACAAACTTAGAAGCAGAAAAGACATTTTTGCTTTTAATGTACTACCTTAAAAAATGTAAACATTTATATCTCAAAAGAAAATTTAATTAAATACAAGAAATGTTAAGTCCTAAAGGTGAGACTTAAAAGCTGGTTAAGAGGTTTGGCATCAGCCAGCAGAAAATGCTCATGAGTTTAGAGAGGCTCAAATTATCCAGTGTCAATGAGGTGAGATGTGGACATGGGAGGAGGCTGACATCCCCTGGGAACAGTCACCTCTACCAGTGCACCTGTATCAACAATTTAGGGCAGGGACAGGTTCCTTTCAGCTCTGCAGTCTTCCTGTGTCTGTACTTGATGTGCTGTGCAGCCCACGTCTCTGCACCACTGATGCTCAGATAAGGGTTTGCAGGATTTCTCATTAGAGCACATGCTGGTCAGTATGCACCGAGAGATTGGTAGAGAGGTAATGTCTCTAGATTATAAAGAGCTTGTGTCAAAAAAAGCCTGAATTAATGAGGCCTTCATGTACAAATTCTCCAAACAAGACAATTAGACTGAAAAATTTCTTAATGAAAACTCATTAGACTGCCCAGTCTGCGTTGTCAAGCAGCTGAGCCATGTACACAGCACTCCCAGGCTATGTACAGCAGGGGTCGGGGGAGGAGGGTTTTGTCTCTTGTTTCAAAATCGCCTCTTGAGTGTTTAATTGAACCATATTATCTCTAATTTTAAGCTGTGTAGCCTAAATTGTTTTTGCAATAGGGAAGGCAAGCAAGATCACAAAAATAATCTCTCTGTCATGTTGAACTACTTTTTCTAGACTATTAAAAATATCTACCTTCTTTATATATATGTTCATATGTCAAAGTAGATGAATTGAAGTTAACAATAAATCATTATTACAGCATAGCATTAAGTTATACTCAAATAATTTCATGTCTTTTTGTCTAACTTGTTATTAGACACAGTTTGACCTCATAGTCTATGCGGTGAGCACTGGTGTAATACTGTAAAACTTTCCTTGGTGTCTAACCTAAGTATCTCTTCTCCAAATTTAAGTCCATTGCTTCTTCCTTTTTCATTTTGGACCTATTGAAGATTTCTTTAACAAACATGGATTGTCCTTCCGTTTTTCAGCTCTAGAGTCTCCATTGCATTTCAGCCTTCTTTTGTGGAGACTTTTTAAGGACCTAACTATTCATTTTGCAGTCACTTTGAAATCTCTTCACTATCAGTTACGTGAACTGTGGTACTCACAGCTCGTTTCTTTCTTCAGTGTCATCTTCCATTAAGACTTCTCTAATCCACCCTAAGATTGGTTCCATAACTAGAGCTGAAGCAAGAATTTTAATCCTTTTCTGAGTTTTTCATATTGCAGGACTATCCATTGATTTTATTTAATACAGAACTTGGACCTATCAGAATATTATTCATCAAGCTCCACAAGGAGTATGGGAAAATAAGATAAATATTTTTATAGCCTCTGCTATTAATCCTTTGTTGGCTTCTAAGAATCATTATAAATAAATTTTTACACAAAACAACATAATGGGATTGGGTTGTCCATGAACCTTTGTATACAGACAGGATGTCTATGCTATGGAGCAATCCCAAGCACCAGTGTAGGCTGGGCAGTGACTGGCTTGAGAGCAGATGAAGTGCAGAGAAGTTGGCACGAGAAGGTGGCAGTGATGCGAGTCTGATTGTGTGATCAGATATATTCCAGGCCTTCACTGTGAACAGCACTAGGTGTAGTGATAGCACCGTAAAAAGAAATAATGAAAATAAAACAACAACAGAGAACTAGTAGTAAAACTAATTTTTAAGCAAGAATTGCATTTTTAAGCCTAGATGTGGTGGGAGCTGTTTTTTGCTCTAAAGCAATAAAAAGCATATGGCCAACAACTTGCAGATTTGTTTCTCCCTTTTGTTTAGACACCTAATGAATTCTTGGTACCATGCAAGCTGATCAACTAAAATGTAACCATAAATCATCTTAGTGCTCTAAAGGATTATATTTTTCATTGGGAAAGCCAGAAGTGGCCCTAGAAGGCAACTCTTCCACAGCCATTTTATATAACTGGGAACTACAATGTTTGGCCTTCTGGCTTTACAGAAAGACAGGTGAGGTTTGGGACATAATCTAGATGATTCATTTTCACTACATGCCCGCTACTGAATGACTGCTCCCCTTTGTACAGATCTATATTTACAAGGATGCTACTACTACACTACATACTATATATATATAGTGCTTGTTTGTGGTCAAGAAGAGGTAAAAATCTCACATCCTATGTTGTCTGACCCATATATTTTTTTTCTAGTCAAGAACAGACAGGAAAGATATCATCTCCTTGCTACATATAAAATATATCTTTTCCATTATGGAAAGTACTGTAGAGAGGTGGGAACCATGCCAGTTTCCATTGGGTTTTGTTCTCTGTTGTCTATAGTGTTTGTTTCCAGTCCATGTTTTAAATCCTGCCTGGATTCCATAGTCCAAGAAAGGTATATTGTATATTATGGGTTATGATAGAGCACTACCGTGAATGCTGAGGCTTTTTTCTCTGGTTTTGTGTGGAGTTTCTCTGTATGCCAATAGGTGTTAAGGGTGTGGAACTGACCATGAGAATTCATAATTCCCAGAGGGGATTTCAGGATTTATGGCTTCATGCTATTAGATTTTAGCCTAAGTTTTACAGTTATTAAGCTGGTAAATCTAATGTTAGGAGAAGTAGAAAAGGACTGTAAATAACACATAAGTCCATCTTAGGACTCTGAGAGTTTTGTCATTGAGCTAAACTAAGCAGACACATACAATGGATGCTGCAGTGACCTAGTCCAGGCCTTTTGCCCTGATTCGTCTCACTAATTTTATATATCTAAAAATGAGGTGCCTGATCTGAGCTAGCTGCCTGAGGTTCCTTAGTATGCAGCAGAGAGAAAGGCACTTCTGGAGGGTGATTCATCTGGCTTATTTTACAGAAGTGTTTATTACATGCGTATGTTGGTTTAGCTTAATAACCGAGCTGCTAGGGTTTAAATAAGCAACTTCCTAGTAAACATGGCAGGGGGTCATATAAATTCTCAGTGCTTTTCATGGCTCATTCACAATGTGGAAAGCAATTATGATCAAATCAAGTAGGAGAAGTAATTTTTGAAGAAACTACGTATATTTCATGCATGACTACAGGAAATACGGAAGCCTAATTTCCCTCAGGTCTCTGTCTGACAATGCACAAATGCTGGCTGCAGTGCTGCTCACAGCCATGACAAGTGTAATGCCACATAGATCTTCTGGGGCAGGAGATTATGATGGAAGTCACCCCTGCAGTTAGCTTTTCTGCTTCATTTTGGCTGTTGATTTTTCATTAATATATTGGCAATTTTGGGGTATATTACGTCTGGCAAACTGAGGAGAAACTGAACTGTAGGTTCAAATATTAGTGGGGGTATGGAGGAAAGAAAGATACATACACACACACATACACACAAATCAAAGCTTGTCATGATCACATAAACCTCATTTTTGTAATAGCCCATGCTAATGAAAAAAACCAAGAGTTCTCCAAGAAAAATGAGATGCTGTAAATCTACAATCTAGTTTTTAATCTTCTATGCCCACCATACTAATTAAAAATGCTTTGACCAGCCTACTTTCAACTTCAAGTAAGGCTGATGTTAAGATTATCATAATCTTAACCACAAGACCACCAACACTATTCAAATGGAAAAAAAATGTACACTGATACCAAAAGCTGTGTGTTATATACAGAGAATGATTGAAAATTGATAATCCAAGCAAAACCAACAGAAATCAGGAGCATTAAGGTCAGTACAAAGAAATTTTCAATGATTAAGAAAAAGAAAAAAGGACATATAGCACCGGCCCATCATTATGTAGTATATTGTGGAGATCTCAATAATAATTCAGGAAGGCTCAGATTCGAGTTTGTTCTGCAGTTGCAAAAAAAGCAAGCAAACAATTCCTGTTGAAGAAGACTGATGAATAAATGTGTGCTAACTAAATTGTCACTCAGAACACAGTGACAATAAAAACAGAGGTTTCTAAACCAGCAGCTCCAGAGGGCTTCATCCAGCAACTGGTCAAGAAGATCCCCAGGATAGTAGAAGACTAACACTGGACCACTAGTCAATAAAATTGAGTAAGATAACCTAAAAGGTGATTAGTCCATCAGCCATGGCATTGAACCTGGACAAAGTGATCTAATCACTGATGCAGGAGTCGGGAAAGATGAAACTGAGAGGACTGAGGAGGAGAACCTTTACAAGCTGACTTTGCTGGCAAAGAAAACACAATACAAGAAAAGCCTCTCTGTGTTTTCACAGTTTTAAAGACATTTTTTTTCTCTGCTGCTAGTGGAGTAGCTTCTTGATGAGATTGCAAGTTTGGTTGATAAAGATAATGTAATATTTTTGATGTAGCAGACTTGTTCCTCTAAGGCATTTGACTTAGTGTTGCATGACATCTTGATCAATTATCTGAGGTGGTATGGTATCAACATGGCACTAATGAATTTAGGACAGATTAAATGACAAGTCCCAGTAGTAATTATAAATAAGGAATCATTACTGAGCGATTGTGTATCTCAGGATACCCTGCAGAGATCAATTCTTCAGCCTCTGATACTTAATGACTTTATCCATGTTCTGAAAGAATCAGAAAGTCAGGTATCAGTGATGAAGTTTGCAGTTAAGCTGGAAAATTAAGTATTGAATTAAAAGGGTTTTGGTTACGAAGGGAACATAAATTCACAACAGCTCTGTTTCAGCAAGTGCTGTGGAATGCAGCCTATCAACAGCTAAAATCAGATAGAGAAGTGGGTGGCTCTATGCAGATCTACAATTGATGGTTTAAAGTTAGATTTCTGGTATGGTTGAGACAAAACTATGGGTATTGTGTTTGAAGCTCTGAAGTCCATTTCAACTCTTTTTCCATCTCTAAACACTGTAAATCTAGCTACAAAGAATAATGAATTGTTTTCTGCTTGGTTAATGATCTGAAATGGTTCACTGCAGGCTGATGCATGCTGGAGCCAACATGAAAAGGGCAGAGTGAAAATATGTCAGAGGAAAGGAGTTCTGAGGCATCCCAGACCATGCTGACCAAAACACAGAGCAGCTCCTGTGAAATTGTCTTGTCTCAAAAGGTTCCATATGCGCAATATAAACCACATAACCTCATAATCCTATTTTTTTTTACTCATGGGAATAAATGTATACAATAAATGCATGCAGAAGTAACCTAGTTCTCACTTGAAAGCACAGTAGAAAGTATGGACTCTGGAGCACACGTGCAAATATGGCATGGTGTCCTCTGACACAGTCTATTAGTGGACACTAGCAAGGTTCCAAGAGGTGTCTTCGGTGCCTAGAAATTTGTGTAGCATTTGTTCCCCTGTTTGCCATGTGTAGCTCTGCTGGCTCATGTTGGCAGAGGGCAAAGACCCGTCATGTTAAAGCACAGGAGCACAAGGTCACAACCTGCTTACATGATGGTCCTCAGGGGGTCCGTTTTTTCCCTTGTACAGGGCTACAGCTGAGTATACGGCCTGAGATAATTAAGCTAAAAGATCTTGATTACGATCCCATTTAGAAGCTAATCTCATTTGATTTTTTAAATTATTCCATTTTCTCACCAGTTCAACTCTGTTGGCCTTATTGGAGCTATTTTCTGAGAAAGAGGCTGTGTGAAAGGTGGTTCTAGGTTGTTCTCTCCCTCATTGATAAGGTAATATGACCTATTAGTTAGAGCTACATGGAATGCTTCCTTTTGGAGAAAAGCCATTTTTAGGCATTCTTAATTTTCTTATTGCACCTGTCATATACTGTCTGCTGCTGTCCCTCATTTGCACCAATTCAACTGTTTTTTTCCACCAAAACTGGTGGAAACACCAGTTGAAAATAAGCTTTACTTTTGAGGACTAATTATTTTAATGGAGATCATTACAATGACAAAGTGTTCCCCAAAATGCTGTACCAGCACATCTGATGGGAAGGGGCTTCTGCAGGAGTCAGGAAAGATGGGGCTGAAAGGGCTGAGGAGCAGAAATTTCACAAGCTGACTCTGCTGGCAAAGAAAACATCATAAAAACACAGCCTCTATGCACTTCTGCAGTTTTAAAGATATTTTGTCCATTACTTCCCTGACATGTCTGTTTATTAATAGTATAATGGCTTTTGCGTGTTAAAAAAAATATTGTAGCTGTTATAAATGATCTGCATCCTTACTGTATCCTTCTGTTTTCAAGCAGAAATGTTACCCACTTCAGAGCAGGAGCATTACTCTCTCCTAGATAAATCATCTGCAAGGTATTTTCACTATAGAAGTTTCAGACCAGATCAGTACAGAATAAATCCTTTTGTGTGACTTTCAGTATGAGAATACACAATTAATTTAGCTCACAGAAACATTTCAAATTAAGCCCCCTCACTGTGATGTTTTAATTATACCAATTAGGAAAGTAAAACTTCAATGTATCAGGATGTCAACATTTCTAAGTGATAAATGAGATTGCCATGATCTAACTGGCAAATACTTCTCTGCATTGAAAACAGTATTTTAAAATATATCTAATGTTAGGTGGTTTCACAAAGAGCTATGGAAATTTTCCTGACTGCTTATAAAATAGCAGAATATTTACACTTTCTGAATGAGAAAGACCGAAACTAAATGGTATTTATCTTCTTCAAAGATGAGTAACTTTTATTAATAATGTTAAAGCTATCTGTCTCAGCAGCTAATAGTGGATGATAATTTCCTTTTTTTATTCTTGCCACTTGTTCTTTGGGCTTGCCTTAGGAACTCCATAGAGACTGAGGAGGTAAGAGAGAATTGTTAGAATCAGTATTTTGCTCTCTCAAAAAGTAAGAAGTTTCATAGCAGAGCAATGACTTATGTCAGGCCAATTTTCAATATCATGGTGCCTAAGTTTTCTCGTGCTTCCTTTTAGATATATGCGTATCCATAAAGAAAAAACAGGTTTATTTCATTATCTAGATTTTAAAACACTCTTAGAAAGATCATGCTTGCAGACTCTTAAAGGCAGTTAAGATATTCTGGATAGGTTAGAACAACCATAAACATTTCTGCAACTAGAGCATAAACAAAAATGACAACATTTATTTTTTATGTCATACTTTTACAGAACTACAGGCATGAAGGTGTAAGGCTGAGCTTAGGAATCATTACACATTTCTAGGCAGGATTATCATGGTATTGGATCTTCTGATACATGGCTGACTTTTGTTTATTTTGCTTTCATTTTGTATTTCAATTCTGCCAAATACATTGCCAAATTAAAATCTTTCTTTATTTAGAACTGCTCCTAAAGGATGTAGGACGGTCCTTTTAAAGCTAGGAAATATTAACCAGAAGGCTCACAGAAGTCCTGCCCTGTGCAACCATATCTGGTCCAAGCTTCCAACTTGCTCCTTTTGAAAGAGGTGATTCTCCTCCCTCTCCCTCTCCCTCTCCCCCTCCCCCCCCCCCCCCCCCCCCCCCCCCCCCCCCCCCCCCGCCCCCCCTCCCCCCCCCCCCACCCACCCCACCCACCCTCTCCCCCTCCCTTCCCCCCTCCCTCTCCCTCTCCCTCTCCCTCTCCCTCCCCCTCTCCCTCTCCCTCTCCTCAATCCGTTTTCTCCCAGGTGTGTGGTCACATCACTCCCTAGAAGGTGCCTGCTGGGCAGGGTGCAGATCCATCTTCCCATCCTGGCAGCTGTGTTTATATTCTGGTTTACTTCAACTAAGCACAAACCTTCTTGCTTATCTTTTATGTTTGAAATATAGACAAAGCAAGGTAATAAGTGTTCAGCCATGCTTTACAATGCTCTTTTATCTGGTGTGAAGAATCCTCTGATGCTTAATGAGCTAATTTAAAAGAGAGTGATAAAACAATAGAGAAATACTTATTCTCAGAGAAATGTCTTCAGAATTCTTTGACTGTAGATACTAGATAAAGTCGATAAATTCTGATATTAAAAATGACAGCAAAGAGCTGAAAGCAAGAGCATGACAGTTATACAAGCAGCAAACATGCCCCACTGGGATAACAAATGCCTAATACAGCCAGCTTGTTCTTTTGCAGTGACAAAGAATGACATTAAGCTTTAGAACTTGATTTCAAATAACAACACTTTGTGATGACTAATATGTCACTGTAAGAGAAATAATTAAACAGTATTTCCAAGCCCAAGCATGTAAAAATTGCTTTATTATAATGTGAAAAATGAGTGAAAAATCTCATTATTTTTTATAGAAAGCATTAATCAGCATTATTATAGACAAATTACTCAAAGTATGTATCTATGATTTTTTTATGTTGCTGGAATAGTAGAAGTTCTCAATGGTAACCTGGCATTTATTTTTCCCATACTTGCTTAACTCCTAATGGAACTTGTTACATCCATGCCTCCTTCTCGTACAATTATGTTTAAGCAAATAAAGATATGACTAACAGAAAGCTGTTTTAATTCAAGAACTATCTATGCATTACCCATGAAAGAGAAAATACTGAACCTGATCTTGCATTGCTTGCTGCTTTTATCTCTGTGTGCACTATAGCTAGATATCCTCGGAACTATTAAAATGGCTGCACAGAATGCAGGACTCTCCTTACTCTATATCCAGTGGTGTCTGAGGGGCAGAAATTTAGCGGTAATCTTCCTTGATTGCCATCTTTTTTTCTTGGTCTGGCACATAACTGCAAGAATTGCTGATTTCCAACTGTTCCACAGCTATCAGAATGATACTGTAACTCTTTACAGGTAAATGTATGGTGACCTACTCTTCCTACAAGCTAACCATACCAATACTTATGGAGGTTGCTTTGTCAGAGATGTCTTTTTTCCCCTTAGTGTAATTACTCAAGCTCTTAAACTCTGCAAATAAAAAATATCAGCAGAAATACACTTACCAAAATTGGCACAAAATAAACATATTGCTTGTTTTCCCACCCACTAGTAGTGACAAATCCACTGTCCCACTAGTTCCTGTTCCTGGCAATAACAGACCATGGTGGAAATATATCGTAGCTCTCTGTTAAATTTGTGTGAATCAAGTGGACTTTCAGTCTTGGCCCCAGCACTGCCTGTGTCTAACCACGTGGTAATGGGGTATCCCATCAGTTGAACTGCAGCTAAAGACAACTGGAGTTTCTCTTCAGTTGTCAGCTACAAACACACCCTTTAATGCCATCGAACCAATAACTGGCCTTGGTTTGAAAAAGGTGATCTGCAAAAAAGGGGCAATGGCAAATTTGAAACTCACTTCTGGATGTTGCTGCTAGCAACTTATTCAGAATATATGCAGGAGAATAACAGGTTGTGCCATTCTGTCACAGTTTAGGGACAGGGTGGCCCCTTAGACCTATAACAGACACTCTCTGTTAACCCCCCAGTGATTAGAAAAGGAGAGACAGTGATTAGAAAAGGAAACTAGAACAGCTTTCATGAGAATAATAATAATTAAAAAAATAGAATATGTACAAATATACACAAAACCAGTATTGAGCCCAACCCCCCTGCTGGTAATTACATCACCATCACCGATGCTGTGGAGCAGGCACCAGGGGGTCCCAGAGGGGGCCCTGCAGCAGACAGGAGCTGTGTTCAGGAGCTGGATTCTGGTACCAGATTCAGGAACACACTGATTGGGATCGAAGGCAAAATGGACAGAGTCCTCCTTGGATGCTCCAAGGAAGGAACTGAAACAGGACCTAAGCCAAGATGAGCAAAGCTGGCAAAGAGGTCCAAGAGGGGAGAGGAGCCCAGGAACCCACAGAGAGAGAGCGGTAAGCAAGCTGTAGACCCTCCAGATCCCTCTGCTTTATGCTGAATATGACACATAAGGGATGGAATCCCTTGCTGGTCAGTTTGGGGTCACTTGCCCTGTCTGCTCCTCCCTGCAGGTGCAGCCTTTCCTGCCCCCCACCTAATGTGGTACACAGGATCCATCAGTGGCCTTGGTCTGCACACCAACCCTTGGTAGTAACTCTAAACTACTAGCAGCAGACACTGTCTGTGGCAGCTAACTTCAGACAGTGCAGTGAGTTAGAAGAACTGATCTGAAAAGTAAAATCCCTAAACAGAAACAGCTCTGTTCTCACCCAAACCAGGACACATTGCATCTCTCCTAATGCTTTCGCATTTCACATTTTGAATGCTGTTCGCTCAGCAGTTTGACACGTGAAGAAAAAGACCATGGCAGGAACAAAAATAAAAAAAGTTAGACAGCAAATTAAATAGTCCTAGCTTCTAAACATCTTAAAACAAATTTGCAGAGAACTACAGCACGTGGCCAAGAAAAAGGCAAGGGCTGTTACCCTGGCCCAGAGATTAGCTGGTTGCAGAGCTGAAAGAAAGGGCTGCACTCAGGCTGCCCCATTAATGAGAGCTTGGGCAATACAAGAGAATAGTACCAGCTGCCAATTTTGCTCACATCTTTTGGCAGAAGTAGGTAAAATAATGTGGATGGAGCCCAGTCAGTCCTTAACATCAATCGCATGCTCTCCTGGCAATCAGAAGAAAATCTGGTGAAGTCAGTCAGGAGTCCTGCTGCAACACTCATGGCTCATATCACCTGTCTCAACGAGCTACCTGCACTGAAACTTTCTCTGCTTGCTCTCAAATCCTTTCCACAACGACACTGTTCACCTCTCATAAGTGTTTGTCTGAAAGCAACCACCTGTCATGTCCGCAACAGACTTTATCAGGTACAACCTTTTCCAAGTTCTTTTTTGATCTCCTTTAAGACAGCAAACAGAGGAGTCCCTTTATCAATTCTTTTTGATCTCCCTGAAGACAGCATCCAGAGGGATTCAATGGGTCTGAGGACAGCTATACACAGAGCTCTTAGCTGGTTGTTCTCTGGTACACAGAAAGTACATGGTGACCCTCTCTGGAAGGCTATCTGTTTCTCAGCTGGAGTGCGTGGGAATGAACACCACACTTGTCAGGCACAGTCTGGGGGAGAATTTACTGGTATTAGAGCAGCAGTAACACAATTTGCCCTCCAAAGATGTGTCAAATTATATTCTTATGAAAGACATTTGTCATGATGTATGGCACAAGCACTGTAGCTGAGTGATTGATCCATGGGACCATTTTGTTCTTTATTTTCATTTTGGTTGTACTTTTTCTCCATATATTATTGTGATATTCCTGAGCACAGATCCTTCTGCCTTCCTTTCTGCAGCCTTCTGCCACATTTTCCATGATAATTTGCACTGCAAAATCAGAACCACATGAGATCTGAATTTCAATTCACAGTCTGTTAAATACTCATAAATTATTTTAGTGTTACTAAGATGATTTCACTGATGAAATCCAGGGTGGAAGGAATTTGAGGGATGAAAGAAATGAAAAGGCAGTTTCAGATGGGAAGAAGAAAAGGAATGAAATTTGATGCAGCAAACTGCTGGGAGAGTAAATCCATAAAAGTAAAGAATTTGAACTAAATGCTAGACTTTGAGTCCCATTTAACATAGTTTAAATTCCAGTTGTAGTTGAAAACCATCAGATAGTAACCCTCTCACTAAACAAACCAGAACTGGAGGATCTAGTTCCATTCCACTATCCCTTCCAGTCAGACTAAGGTCATGGTACTACCAAAAGGAGGGAAGGACATGCTGGTGTCCCCACACACACTTTGGTCCTGTGTTCCCTCACTTACTCTTCTATCCATTAAAGAACTCAACGTAGCTGTGCAATGACAACAATGAAGCAAACTTTTATATACCAAAAACAAACAAAAAATATTTGTGTTCAGTCAGAATAATAAACCGATCAAACTCATGAGACTATTGCCATCATACAGGAGTATACAGTCACAGCCAGGGAAAGTGTGAGCTCTTTGGCAGCAACATGATTTTATACCAGCTTAGACTGACTGAAAACACATATCTTTCATGCTCGTATCCAGAACATGCTACACAGAGGACTTAGAAAGAAACTTCAATTTCACAGTGAGGGTAATTTTCATCTGAAAAGGAATGTTACAGCATTGTTTTCCAAAGCACATGAGCAATCTGCAGCACAGAATTGTCTCCACTGCGTCACTGACCATTTGTGCATCCTTCTTCTGAACTGCAGCCTGGGAAAGTTGCTTTCAACATCAGGCCTGGGAAGAAAAGCCTCCCAGCCCAGCACCTCACTTGGCACACCTGAATAAGTGAAGGTGGTTGGAGTGAAAACTGGGGAAAGGGACTGGATTATTGCTGGGGCAGACAAGCAGTAAATCTTCATTTCCATGGGCTAATAGGCACAAAGAGCAGTGTAAGGCCCAAGTCTCCAGCATATAAATTCACCCTATCTATTAATTTATTCAAAACTTTGTGCAAATAACTCTTCTTTATTTACATCTGTGACTATCTTCAAAGTGAATACATCTAGGTCTTCTCAATAATGGACAAAGGGGGGCAAAATTGTTATGTCCTCTGTGTATTTTGAAAACTGGTAGTATGAATATTAAATACAGCAAATAATTATAAGAAAACTTACTGTCCTTTTTGTATTCACCAAAGAATTGAAACAGCAAAAGGAACTTCAGCAATGTGTCAGTGTAACAATCCCTGTTGCCAGACGTGTCTCTGAGTCTATCAAATATAAATGACAAGCTGGAAAAGGAAACACTGAACATGGGGAAATACCCATTCCAGTGCCTTTGTTTTTATTAAAACAAATGCTTTGTCAAAATAAACTCACTCTGACTTAGGAACCTTATCAATTAATTTTATGATGTGTTATTTATTTCATTCTTGATGGTCATTACTATTAGTTTTGGGTGTGTTTTGACCTTGAATATGCTCTGATTCTATTTTTCTGTTCATTTCTGTTTCATTTAGGCAGAGATTGAAGTCTCTACAAATTAGTTTTCCTCCCTGTTCCTTTATGTGTTATCCAATTTTAAGTTACCTTTTAGTATTTTTTTACTTGTACAAAAACATTTTCCTAGGGTTACTAACACCTCATGCTAACTTTTATTGAGCTTTGGGCTCCTTTTTACAATAACTATACATACACTTAGTATTTCTGGCCTATGAGGAGAAAGAAACTGTTTGAGAAAGCCCAGGCAAGAAGGAATATAGAGGAGACAAAAGGGAGGGGCAAAGCAAGGAGTGCTGCGCTCTGTACTTCTTCATATAGGATGGTATTTCTGTTGAAAGATGTGGAGTGAACCACAGAGGGAAGGAAGTGAAGAGTTAACATAGTGTAGGGAAGTCCACGTAGACAGAGAAGAACAGTTGAAGCAAATGTCACCCTAACCTAAGGCAAGAGCTTGCAACCTTGTACAAATAGGGAGTTTAGGAGAAAAAATGACAAGAGAATTTGTTTAATGTTTTATTTAGGCAACAAAGAACTTGCATGGTTCTCTACATTGCAGTCTCAAAACAGTAGAAATCACAAGCAGAAAAGGGGTAACGGGAGAGCAGCAGCTATCTACGTGAGATCGCAGAGCCAGCTGGGCAGTAATTTTTGCTTAAAACTAGTTCGTAGGAGAAGATGGTGGTAGTTCACTCTTCCGCATCAGATAAAGGTCTTCAGGCAGTTGATCGCATTGCTTGGTGCCTGAATTCAGACTTCCAAATCAGCATTTTCAAACTTAATTTTAGAAGTTAATAGAAAGCACTACAATTCCCAGGGCACTGAGAAAGAGGGGAGATTTTCAGAAGAGGAGATTCCCATCACTACTAGTTATTTTTTAAGTTTTGAATGCTGAAAAAAACTAGGCCTTTAGATATTCCTTGTTTGAATCCCCAAAAATGGAGACCTTCCTTCTGTCAGTTTGTCTTAGGTTTACCCCTCCAACTCCACTCTGTGATGTTATTACTGTGTTTGAATTTAAGTAAAATAACTTGAGGAGAAATAAAGCCTCCACAGGCCTGTGGTTTAGATTACACTATTTTCATCCAGATCTCAGAAGCAGATGCACTTGGGTTGCTATCACTCATGAAACTGGGAAAGAAGGCCTGGTGCCTGGCTTCTGCCTCCATCATTGTCAGCTTGTTTCTGATGGACGACTCAAAGGTTTGAAATTATGAACAGAGTTCAAGGAAGAGAGCTGAAAATGACTGAAGCCTGTGTAACTGCTTATAAATACCATGCCTAACACAGGTGCATTTATGAGTTTCTTGGTTCAGATACCTACCAGCAGCTGCATCTTTGTGAAAAGGATTCAGCTGTGTTCTCTAGAGACTTTCAAAACCCATCTGGATGTTTTCCTATGCGACATGCCCTAGGTGATCCTGCTTTGGCAGGGGGGTTGGACTTGATGATTTTCAAAGGTCCCTTCCAACCCCTAATGTTCTATGATTCTATCATCCAACCCTGGATTATCTGTCATTTTAGAAGAGGTACTGGACTGGAATTTAATAACCCATCTTGATCATTTACTGGCTGAGAAAGATCCAAGTTTGTTGCCTGTAGCAATTCACAGTCATCCCTTTCCTTCATTTCCTTCAAATGTCACAAACACCAAGGAGCTGGGGCTGATGTTGCTTAATCTTGTTGACATCATCTACAAAAAGAGGTCCAGGAAAGACAAACAACCACTGTATGGAAACCCTGTGTTTCTTACTGTCATCAGCAAGAGAGTCTGGGAGAATGTCACCAGCAATTGCCACAGGTCAAGTTTCACCATAGTGTCACAGTGTTTTGGAAACAGCAGTGAACCATGAAGGCATTTTGAGCATTTAGTCCCCTGTCAGCTGTATCCAGCTAGCAGAGGTGCTCTTAGGAATCTGAAGAGCTTGGCTGGCTGATTGGTAACCTGCTGCTGCCATTGTGGAGCCTGCTGCTATCACCAAGACAAGTGATCGCAGACGTTCACCTATGTGCCCTAGAATCACTCCTCTTGCACCAGCACATTCATTCACAGCTACAAAGTCACGAGACTATGTCTGAAAACCACGTTCCCACACTGGCTGCTGCCACACTGCTGAGGGGGTCCCAGAGTAATTAGATAGTATCTGCAAATTACTATTTCCCCAAAAATGCTCCACACACTGGATGCTGAGGGATAAAATGATGGTCTTTTTCCTTAACAGCTTATATTGACTTTAGGCTGCTTAGGGACTATAAATTCCTGCTGAGAGTGACATCTATTTGGGAGTTTTCAAAGCTCTCAGGCACTGCCATATGTCACACATGCCTGTCTCTCTTAAATAGCCAACTGCACTTGCTTCTGCTCTTACAATGCCTCCTCTGCCCTGATTACCTCTACTGTCATATTCAATCATTAGTCCTAACAGAGGGTGGTCCTTTGTCACTTCATACGTGCAGCTTGACTAAAATATTTGTTATCAAGCATGCAATAATAAAGATAATCATCCACATCATGGGGAATATAAAAATTTATGATCTGGTGCTTTGCTTATGCCTAAAGTCTTAATATCATCAGTAATACTCAGAACAAGAATACTAATTTGTCGTGTAGTGGGCAAATTAAATAAGGTCAGTTCCCCTCCTATTTTAAATTTTGGTGCCTTTTCTTTCAAGAACTACAAGTAATCCTACTGCTTGGTTTAGCAATGTAAATGATTAAAATAAGAACTTTATTTGTCTTGTCCTATGTGTTCCTGGATATTTTCACTCCTTAGGGATAACAGCTAACCACTGACAGTTCCAGTTACATGGGTATTTCATAGCAGTACTTGATACAGATAATGAGCATAAACTTAAATGCCACGTTTTGTTGCCGTACCAGCTGATGAAGCAAATGTAGGCTGTTTATCATAACTGGAGAAAGACCATCAGTAAGGATCCTGAATATAGCCTACCATGGTGTTCAAGGGCTATAAAATATCTGTAACTTATCCCCTGTTATCATGTATATGTATATATACATTATAAATAATAAATTATTTCCTTCATTGTCTATAAAAAAACCTCCAAAGTTAATTTCCTGGAACCGGGAAAGAAAAGACTGGATAATGTCCTGACTTATCTTGGATCTTCCATCTCTCTAAAGTCAACTGCACTGAAGTGCTCTCTAATTTTGTATTCTCGTTTGTGGTGCTCTCCAGTCCCACAGGTCAGCATTTACACCCTTCAGAAGTTGCTTTCTGCTGTATCAAAGACTCGGTTATGTGTTAACAAGAGAGAGCTATAGATAAAATATTTTGTTTCCCCTCCCTTCATGGTTTACAAGCTCAAAGGAAGCAATGAGAAGCAGCCAAAATTCAGGTTCACTTCAGAGAGCACTTTTCTCTTCATGTATTGCTGTTAGGCTGTCTCTGCTGTAGCTTGTGCCCACAATGCTACATCATATCCTGACGTGCTGCATCATATCTGAAGTGATTGTCTGTGCAGCATGACTGATTTAACAACACACCAGCAAGACAACTGGAATATATCAAGGACATGCATTAGGGTTGCTTTTACATACTGTGTGGGTTTATTTGAATGAGTTGCCATTGTGATTGCTTCCTTTGTTCTCCAAAGGATGCTGTTTGTATTCATTTCTGTCAAGGCAGGTGTTCCATTTCTCTTCCTTATACAGCTCCAACATTTAAACCAATGCCCAAAGGGACACTGGGCACTTTTAGGTGGCAGCATTCTTGTCTCACCTTTTCAATGATAAAATCTTTCCATTCCTTCTTTACTTAAAAATACTGTGTCTCAAATCATTTATTCAACTAGCCCTACTTACCAATGGCATTTAAACAGCAGTGACACAGGCATAGTATGCTTGTCATTTAAAATACTATCCATACTAACATTCTTTAATACATATATATTACTTTCTCTTCTGCATAGCAATTCTGAGGTTACACAACAGATTTAAAGCTGCCCATTTTACAATTTAAAATGAACACCTAATGTCTACATGGAATGGCAAATTGTGAAGATCCATTCCAGAAGATTGCTGATGACTCATTACTAAAACAACTTTCTAATACATCTTTATTTTTCCAAAATCTTCTGAATTTTAATGCCATCCTGATGTTTGCTGGTATCATAGACACTAACTTCAAAAAACTAGAACTACACTATCCGGAAAAGAATAGTCTGGTATCTAGAATACAAACTGAAATACCCTAGGGCCTTTATTTGGCATCATTGGCTAGATCACTTGTACCTCAGAAAAATTTGATTAAAACAATTGAAAATCATTATTTCATAGCAGGCAAGTGAGGCACACAAAATGCCTAGAAACGATAGATATCTGCAGTTTGGAAGTGCTTTCTCCTGTTTAAAGAAGGCAACAGAAGGAAGGGGAGGGGGCAGGTTTCCAGAAGAAGGAACAGAGGTCAACAGAAGTAAACATATTGCATATATTATTAATCAATTATCTTTCACTGAAAATCCATCCACTAACCACTGTAATAAAGCATGCTCCCTTTTTCATAACACAGTATTTCTACTTTAAGCCTTCAATAAGAAGAGTGCAACTATTCGAAGGTTTGTTACAAATCAAGGAGCAGAGGCATGACTGGGTACAACTTAGCAGTGCTTACTTAGAATTATTCCTCTACCTAATGGATGATAGTGGCCAGTGAAATGCAGTAAGAGCCCTCTAAAAGGTCTGTCTCACACAGGTAACACAGAAATGTACTCTGGGCTCTGAAATCATACTGTACAACTCTGAGCTACCTAAAGGCTGTTCAGAGGTGTGAGCTATTTGATTAACCCAGATATGGCTGATGTTTTTTTCACACACTTTGCCTATTTCTTATTGACATGCTCTAATTCAATACTCTGTTCTCATACCTACAAAGAGCACAATATTTTAACTCATTTCCATGGAGTATGTAAACTTTCCAACATTCCGTAAAGCCTCTGAGATTATCTTGCCAATAGAGTTGCAGGTGGTGAATAAAATTGCAGCAAAATGTTCGATGTCTGACTCTACTCCCATCGACAACAGGGATATCTCATTGCAACAGTAATAGCGAGGCATCCAGCAGTGCTAGAAGGGAAATGATTTACAGGCTTCACTCTGTTATCTCACAGAGTAGGTTTTGGAGAAGAACAATGAGCATAGTTGTTTGATATGACCATGGTATCTGTTTCCTTCCTCTAGCGATGAAGAAGTCAGACTCCCACCCAGCCATAGTGCTGCAGCTCTGCTTCTGACCATGACTCCCCAGCCACCCCCACACAGAGAAGAGACCCTCACGCTGCTCCCACCCCCCTTCTGCTTCTTATCAGTGTGTTACACACTCCATTCACACCATGGCTATAGATTAACTTATTGACAAAATTGCTCTAAAATCCTGTCTCCTTTTTGATGCAAACCCCAGCCCATTCATCAGGGCCTTTTACACTTTCACTTGTATCTGGATTACTGTAGTGACAGTGACAATACATCTCAGAGAATAAGATCCTAAATAGCTCTATGTGCTATATCCCCTTGGTAGGTCTTGCCTAAAGAGGTACCACCCTGCTGCTCTCACAACCCCTGTGGTTTCAGCCTGGTCAAGGCAGATGAGTTCCAGAGAGGGACTTCACAGAGAAGGTGCTGGGAAATTTCTGAAGTACAGGTCCACCGCCTTCTCTTCCTGGTCTATCCCTTCTGAAGAGTTTATCGGCATCCAGTGCAACACCCCAGTTGTGAAAATCGTCCCACCATGTTTCCATGATGGGAACCATATCATAGTTTTCCTGCTGCACCATGGCTTCCAGATCCTCCTGTTAGCTGCCCATGCTGTGTGCATTGGCGTAGATACACTTCAGCTGGATATTGAACTTGTCACCTTTTTGAGGGGAGAAGGACTAATTCCTACATGACTATTTCCAGGCACTACTGTGATTTCTGGCCCATCAATATCCCTTGTATCTTTGCTACCACATGGCACTGTCCCCTTCCTCCACTGGGATGGCAGACCAAAAGACCTTGCTAGCATGCCATCCCACAAACATTGAAGTGCTGCCCCCAGGCTTGTCTTTAGCAAGCCTGGTTCTATCCATTTCCCCCTTCAAATCTAATTTAAAGCTCTTTTGATGAGCCCAGACAATTGCTGTGCAAAAATCCTTTACACCAGTGTGCCCCATCTGTCACCAGCAGGCCTGGTGGTGAGTAAACTGATGCCCAGCTGAAGAACACAGTCCTGCTGGTGACACCAGGCTCTGGGCCAGGTATTGGTCTGATAGGTCTTCCTGTTTCTTCCCTCATTATTCCCTGTAGCTGGAGGGATAGAGAACACCACTCATGCTCCTGATGCCTTGAACAGTTATCCCAACGCCCTGAAGTGTTTCTCGATGGCTCTCGGATTTCTTGTTGCAAGTTTTTCACTGCCTACCTGAGAAGTCAATAGTGGATAATAATCTGAGGGCCATACCATGGTAGGAAGTTTTCTCATCACACCTTTAACCTGGACCCCAGGGAGGCAGCAGACTTCCCTAAGAAGTGGGTCTGGTCTGCACTTCAGGCTATCTGTTCACTTCAGAAGGGAGTCATCCGTGACAATGACCCATCTTTTTTCTTTGTAGAAGTGGTTTTGATACAGGGCATAGGGGACTTGGCCTCAGTGAAAACTGTAAGTTGGATGAACTATCATCCTCATTATTATTTGGTTCCACTTGTAGATCCTCCTACTTGTTATGGAAGAGCCCCTGAGAAGGTGGGGTTGTTGCTGAGGGGATGCACTTGCTGTGCTGGAAAGGAACTTGTTGCCATTTCCTCTTCTCCAGTTACTCTGTTCAGTCAGATGGAAAGATGAAAGGGCATCCTCCATGTTACGTATCTTGTCTGACTGAGGGGCCTGTCTCAGGGAAGGCAGAATGTGATTCCAGTGACCAGTCTCCCTCTTGCACTCTCTGGTGGTTCTCAACCCACTCATGTCCTCCCAGAGTTGTGTCACTAAGCACAGGAGCTCCTCTACCTGGTGCACCTCCACAGGTGTGCTCACTGCTCCCTCCCTGTACTGGTGTGAGAGCCGGGCACAGCCTGCAGCTTGACACCTGAGGGGCTGCATGTTCCCACTGGAGATCTGTCTGGGAACCTGCATCAGTCATGGCGGGTGCAGAGCTTAGGGTGGCCATGGCTTTCTGCTGTGTGGAAACCATCACTCCCTGGTCAGAGTTTTCAGTGCCCTCCCTGTGTGCCCTGCCATGCAAACAGCCATGCCACGCTGCAGCTGACACACCACGCTCTGCTTGCTCACCTGTTTGCCTGAAAACCCTTGTCAGGCCAGACTCGGACCAGCTCTCCCTGGCAACAGTCCTTAATTAGGTACAGCTTTTGATGCAGTCATATGAAACTGGGCAAAATAATTTCAGGAATTATTATACAATAAAAATTGCAAGATACATTTTAGTGATCCTTGTTACAACATGGCAACTATTGGTTTGTTAGAACATTACGGTGATAACATTATCCTAAGAGTTTGGTACCATGCTTGGAGTCTATCTGACTTTGTGGGAAATGGACCAAATGAACAGGTTTTGAGAACAACATCAAATATCACAGTATTGCCATCTGTATTATTTTAACTTTCATGGTGTCCACACTTTAATAACTGATACGTGACAGCTTTAGAAATTAGAAAAGCCACAGCTTCTTTCCCAGTGATACATTAATAATGTTTCTGGCTGTTGTTTAAATCCATTCCCATGTCTATGTTCATTCACCAATGCAACCAGTCTCTACACAGCGTGCAGGCTGAAGCAGTGCTAGTCAGCGTGCTGGTGACTTGTTTTTATGGCATGATTAAACACAGTATTCAGGATGGAGGACAAACTGTTGTAGCAACAAGCAGTTAGCATCCACTTGCATCTCTAGAGTCTTTTTGAAGAATAAATTCTAAGAATTCCATATTAATGATCTTTTTAAACAGTGAAGTTTTCTATTGAAATCAATCCTAGGAGGAAAATGTATGTGTGTGTGTATATATAGACACATTTATTTATAGACATGTACACACACAGACCCCATGAACTAGAAAAAGAAGGGGGTGAGCCATAAATTATAAGCAAATATTGCCACAGATAAACACATCCCACTCAGTTCTGTGAGGGAAACAGGGAAGACTGGAGACCTTCCTCATCATGGGAAGACCCATCTTTCTCAGTGCCATTTCTGGTTTTCAAACAGTAACTTAGTGGTGACCCAGTATCTTCTTTCTGTTTGTTTTTTTTTTTTCAACTATATAGCATAGACTAAAATTTAATTTCTTGGTGAAAAATTAAAAATAGAGCTGCAAGGAGCTGTTGTGAGGTGTCCTCAGAAGAAAAGGTTGTTTTCCATCAGACTCTTGTTATCTTCTGAACCCAGAGATGAGCAACCAGAGGAGTGAGCTTCAGAGCTTTTTCAGATGGGCCATGATGTGTATACACACACCACTCCTAATACAGAGATAAGCAGAAAAAATTATTTTTACTGAAATGGAAGATGAAATTCACAGAGGTGTTGGCGCTGAAAAATGTGCAGCTACGTATTCTAATGAACCTAACTAGACAATACTTAGTCTACACACAGGATCAGACAGTAACAAAGGAAAAGTCAAGGTCGGATTAAACTGAATGAACAGTACCAAAAAGACCAGAAGGGAAGGTTTGTTGAATGAGCTCTCCAAACTACATCAGAAGTCTGGAAAGACTGCTAGAAAAGTAATGATCTACGGAGCAAGACTGAGAAATACAGAAGGTGCCTATAAATGGGGTGTGCATTATTACACCTTTTCTAGATCTTATTTTGTATGAGGGGGAAACTTATTTTGAGCTCTTTCTCTTTCAGAGTACACTCACAAGACTACCTATCCATGACCAAGGATTCAAGCTTGCCCTATTCCCTGAAAAAATGTCTTACCGTCCCAGGAATTGTAAAGAGAACAATAATTTCACTACTACTAAAATCTGGGTATCTGTTTAAATAAACGTCACATTAACTGGAATTAGTTTCTGGTTGTAGTAAGTCTTGTTAACTTGAAATGCAACAGGAGAAACAAGAACAGTATCAAACTTGTTCTCTTGCAAATATTTCTCTTAGAGATGTACTTTTTCAACAAATCATGCATCACAGAATTCTCCCCTATTGGCTCTTGCTTATCAAAGCCCTGAGTTATTTACATATGAAATATAATTTTGGGTTTTCAAGGGATATTGATATTCCCTGGCACTGTGGGATTCAAATGGTGAGTTAACACTGCCCTCTGCAGTTAGTCTGGAGTCAAAAATCTCTTACTGCTCTTAACAGCATCGGTAGCAGTGCTGTGGTTACTAGGACGATCTAAGGATAGAAGAAAAGCATTTTTTAAAATTAAATTATTTTAGCCTGGAAAAAAAAACAAACAAACCTACAGATGAGGTCGGGGGGGGTGGGGGGCGGGGTGGCACTTACTGCACCCCCAACGGGGTACACAAGATTTAACAGTGAACTTAGTCTGAACAGGAGCGAGTCTAAGAGCCTGTCTGCACACCAGTCCTTGGTAACAACAATAAACATGGAGTGTTTTTACTGCGAGAAGCAGCCACTGCCTGCAAAAATGTGTGGTTAACTTCAGAAAGTGCAGTTACTTAGAAGAGACTGAGATGAAAAGTAAAATCACTGAACAGAATTAGTTCTGTTCTAACTCAAGCCAGGATGCAGGGCCATAGACTTCACCTACACCCCTGAGACAGCCAGTTGTAGGATAGCAATTGAAACCCTGCTCACCTCTAGCAAAAGCCTTTGGACATGCTTATTGTCCAGCCTGCTTTGTATGCTTTAACCATATTGTAATGAGGACTCATCCCTTGCTTTTATACCTTTTCACAGCACTTAATTTTAAGTTTTGGCCTAGACTGTTACAAGCTCATGTTCCCTGCTGAGTTTAAAGATCTGGTGAAATGTTATTACCTTGAAAAATGTATCTGGTAAGTTGGAGCAGTTGGTTGTTTCCACCTGTTATGTAGAAGACGTGACAAGGATTGAGAGTGACTCAAACATGGAAGATGGAACTGTTTCCTCCAAGGAAAAAAAAATATTAGAGGGGAAAAGTAACATTTAAGAAGAGGATGCATGTTTTACAAGGTGGAGGATGATAAATACAAAGGCAGGCATCTTGATGTTAATATGACCACAAAAGGAGCTATTACTCCTCACCTCTGTCACTTAGATCTGTAGCCATCTACAAACACAGATTTATAACCACACATCTATTGTTTGAAATTAAATCTTATACAATATTTGAAGCAGAAATTGTGTTTTCAGCTGGACTACTAAGAGGCATTGCTACAAAGAGAGTTCTGGAGACCACATTGTCTTTGATGATGTGGCCCCTTTTTGAGTCTCCTTTATTTTTCATGTCAGCTTTCCTGTACTTCATAAATGCAGCCAGATGCATCTCCTCTTTCTTACTTATTACAACCATTTTTTTTTACCCATTTTGTTTTTCCTGACACATTTCCATGACCAGGCACAATGAATAACATAATGAAACCCACATTACATTACATTTATATTTCTACATTCTAGGTTTATATTTTGTTCATGATGCATTAAAATCCTGTTAAAAATTTTCATTCTACTACTCTGAAGACTCTGTACTGGAGGATGTAAAAAGAAGATATTAAAAATGGTAATTGTAGGCATTCTCCAACATATAATGGAACTATTAAGCCAAATTCTACTCTCATTAACACTGATAAATCTCTAATAATTCTACTGAAATCCCACTTTCTATACCCTCTTGCCCTAGTTAATGAAAGTGAAATTTAGTCTGTTGGTTTTAAATCACAATGATAACTTTGTCATTGTCTCAAATAAGGGCAAGATTTTACACAATTTCAGTTTTATTTCCATAAGAATAGGTAGACTCCATTTCTGATATCAAATTCCCTTGATTTATTGCCTAATGAATACAGTCATTCATTTTAATATTCATTTTATTCTTTACCTTTCCTTGAAACAAATGTAAACAACATTATGATGAAACACCTAATGAAAAGATTTCTTGAAACCTATAATGAATCACAGACTATTTAAGACAAGAGCAATCTAGACTATATTACATCATTCCAATGCACTGCAGCAATGATATCATACATTAAGGGATTTGCATTCTTCATTGTTAAGATATGTCTTTACTGATAAGAGCAAGTGGGAGTTCTTTCTAATACCATATCCATCCTAACATAATGCCTGAAGTCCATTATTACAAAAGGTCAATATTCCTAACTGAGTTAAGTAGAAGCATTAAAGTTTCTAAAAATCAATATTAGAGAAATTAAAAAAGATAACTATATTATCTAATAAATTTTGAATTATCTTCAATGTAAAATAGCAAAACATACTCTGCAAACTTCATCTAAATGAAACATATTCACTCTCCCAACAAACTAAAAATTAATGCTTTTTTTGTGCACTGTCTTATTAGCTTGCACAGAACACTAAATCATACTTTGCCTCTTCCAAAAACTAATTCTCTGTTCAGTTCCTGGCTTCAGGACAGCTCTAGAGAACATTGCTGTGATCATTTCTTTATTACTCTGGGGTATTTTTCTAAGCTATGAGAAGGAAGTCCTGGCATACCTTTAGCACATCCCATTCTTGAAGAAAAGACTATGACCAAAGTTTGCTTTAGACAACCCTGAATTCAGGCCCGTGCAGGAACATTTAAGAACATGTCTGTCCTCTCTAAGGCCCCTTGAAATTAAATGCTTTCCCTACATAGTAGTAGTGCAACACCATGGTTAAAAGGATTTGTCATTTGGGGGGATCAATAATCATGCAATATTTAATTCAAATTTCCTGTCTTTCATGTTCTTTTTTCTAGTGTGTTTGGTCTAGTATCTTAGTGAGTTAGCTAGAATTTACCTTAATAGCTTTTAAACATTTTCTAAAGTATCCGCACTCACATCTATAATGAGATACAGCAGAATGGGTTTTAACAGTGGTATTTGGTATCCAAATAAAGAATTGACCTGTTTTGCAAAAGTACATCATATGCAGATGTATATTATGAAGGATCTGCAAATTTACAGATAAATAACATATCAGGTCACTTCTGGTTTTTTGGAAATAGATGTATTCTGTCAATAGTGTAAGTTATAAAAAGTGAATTGAAGTGTGTAAACAAAAAGCTGTTATCCATATTTGGAAGTTCAGTGACTCCCAAGTTCTTGGGAGGAAATGTCCTTCTTCATAAAATCCAGAATAATCAAGAGAGATGCTATTAGACATAATTTAAGACTATAGATATGGTGATATGGCTACTACACAAGTTTTTTTGAGTGACAGTCACTTAAAAAAATCAAACAAAAAAGAGGCCAGACAGCAGTGCATGCATAAAAATTCTTGAAGTAGAAAAATTACACAGATGCTTTTTTCAACATAATGGAACCTGATAGAGCTCTAAATTCAAGTAACGGTACATGAATTAGGCTAGTCTAGGCTGAAACCTCACATTTGAGAAAAATCAATCTTCAGAAAAAAATAACTTCCAAACTTAAAGCAAAGAATAAAACATGGCTAAGATGTCTCTTGCCTGTCCTTGGACTCTTAACTGTCAAGAAAACCTTCTTTGACAAGAACGCTCTTCCCACAAGCAGAAATACCTGTGCAGTGGATATCGTTTGACTAGCATCATTCCCCTACAAACTCATTGATTCATATCCTACTTTGTGATTTTTAAAAGAGACTTTCAACTTCAGTTTATATCCTCGATCAAAAGAAATCTTATTTCTCTTCTCTTGAATAAACCACTCCATAATACCAGCAAACTTTTCAAAGTATTAAAATCTACAGAGCCACAATGTCAAACTTAAGTAAGCATGAGGATGCAGGAGTTTTTGTAATCAATAATAAATAGTTGCTCACTAAAGGCAGAGCTTAAGCCTAACCTCCAACTTCTGAGGTGAGCCTAAGCCTCTGAGCTGGGGCTGGAAGGCTTACCAAGTCCTACAGGGCTGAAGAAACCTTGACTTGAGTCTGGGCTCTGCCAAGGTTCCCAGTCACCACCTGGCTTCTGTAGATACATGCCACCAAGCTTCAAACTCCCTGGAGAGCTACTGGACAAGTACAATATCAGCCTGTAGGCATTGCCCACAGAAAGATGGTGGGGTGGGGGCAGGAGTAGCACAGGTCTGGTTCCTGGCTTTAACTCAAGTTTGGTCCATTTGGGGATGCATTTGATGTGAACCACAAGGAGAGAAGTTCCTTCCAGAGTGGGAGGTGTTAGAAAAATCCAGCCTCTTAAATTCTAACTGAGCAACATCCAGTTTTATACCCATACCCTCTTCCCCTGTCCAAACTTTACCATTTAGTGTTTTAGATACAAATTGCTGGGTGCACACAAAATTACTCAGATTTTGCAGTCATAACCTTTCATCATCTTTTCATGCAGTTGACTTATTTTTGTTCTAGTTACTCTTCAGAACTAAAAATGTAAGCACCCATTGGATTATAATGTAATAGAATTGTACTTTTTGTATTTTATTCTTTTAACATTCAAAAGCCATTGTGATAATGGACTATAGGATTACCTTAACTTAAATATCTTTTATTTTTTCAATTCGATATTAATCTTCAGGTATCATTTTCCATTTACCTAAATTTGAGACAGGTAACACAGGCATTTGGGCCACTTCCTAGCCAGCAATCTTTGCTTCTTACAATCTATTATCATTGTGTCATTCTATGTCACTCCTGGTGATTTCAGAAGTATTTAAGTGCTTTAGATCTGATGGTATGACAGAAATGAGCCAGTAAATGTGCACTGAGCACCATGCAAACATTATCCTTATGTCTGGTCCACCCATATGTGTATCTCTAGGAGTTACCTGTTTGCCTGTTTTTTTATAAGGAATAATGCAATTTTAAACAAGCAAGTCGTTGATTCTGATATAAAAGTGCACACAGAAGGTCTAGAAAAGATCTGCAAGGATTTTAGGCACTTTAAATTACACCTCAGTAGTGACACAAAACTTAGAGTTGCCTTTCTGCCATTCCATGATGCTGTCATGGTACCCGGCCACATGAAAGTAGGTTGATGTTGGAGCAGTCACAGGACCAAATGTGCCAAGAGTTTTAAGGCAGAGACTTTCATCTGTGGAGTGCAGGCACTCTTCCTTCAAAAACATGTCCCACATCTCTACTCATCCTTTCAGGTAGAAGGCAGAGGATTATTTGATTTCTATTTGTTCTGCAAAATTACTGTTTCATGAAGTGTTTCTGTGTGGTTGTGCCCTCCGGTACATCTGCTCTCTTTTATTTCAGCAAGTGCCACATATGTGTTTGGGAACAGTAATTCATTGTGAATTTTTTTAGTGAAGGAATTGCAATAACTAACTATACAAAATTATTTTCTGATGTACAGAACTCATCAGAAATCCTGATGGCAGTACTCTGGTCTAGCATGTGGTTACAACAAATAGTCTTCAATTCCTCTGAAATGAAAAGTGGATGTGACTGGAGCAGTGGATGCAGGGAGGGATTAACCAGCACAAGGTGCTGTTCTTCTGAAGCTGGTTGTCCCTGTTAAAAGAGGGATAATATGGCTCCAAATGCTCTTGCATATGACAAAACACACATGAGACAGCCCCATTAAGAGATCTGGATATAATTCTTGATAAAGAGTCTACTTGTTCACAATGAGGATACAGGCAGGGATAACATAGCTATTACAGACTGCCTATCATAAGGGTCTGAGACACCCTGACTCTCTGACCTATTTCTTCATCTGGAACTTGTCTTTAAGGGTGGCACAGAGGCACTCAAGATGTGTATTGGGTTTTCACTCAAAACTGGGAGATGAGAACTGCTTTTGGATCTAATTGATCCTAAAATATTATAAAGTTGCATTTCATGTCTGATCTAGTCATTGAGTATTTACGATAAACTCTGAATTTACTCATTACAAAACTACTTTTGATGGATACTTTTGTTGATACTTAGCAACTTTGTCAACATAATGTTTTTATGTGTATTAAGTGATTTGTCATGGTTGTGCCTAAGGTAATGAATGAGTAAGTAGTAATGAATGAGCATGGTATAGTAGTAATGTATGAGCAGTAGTAATGAATGAGCAAGACTTGCAATGTTAGGTGCCATCTAGTAATTCTCAGGCTTCAAAGTCCATGAGCACTAAAAGTAGGACTTAACAGGTTCTCTTTGAAGTTTAGGAATATTGCCGGAGTTGTACCTAGCATATCAACATCTGATTAATAGTCATGATAATTATACAAACTTGATGGCTTCCTCTCTTTAACTTTTTTTGAAATAAAGCACATTTATTTATGAGTAAAAGCTATTTTACATAAAGTTGTTTGTTAATTTTTTTTCCAGCTTGATATTGCTCACTGAATAACAGTGACCTCTGTTTTTCTAGCCAAGTTGTCAGTGAAAATAGTGAGGAATACCATACCCGAGACAGCAGTCTGGGATCCCCTTCCTCTACATATCCTTCTGTTCCCTTGGAGTGCATCCATAATGTTTAGAGAACCCTTAGTCCAATATGAACATAGGTTTCTTGATGACTTCAAAAAACCTATATTTGTATTGGTACATGAACTAAACAACAACACTATTCATTTGTTAGGCTTTTTTGGAATCTGTTGTACCAGGAGCTTGCTGGAGTTTATGCAATTTTAAAACAGGCTCTCTAATGACTTAACTTGAATCAATTCAGGGAAGAATATTAGAATGGTGTTGTTGAAACTCCCAAGTACAGAGAAATTTCTGAAATATTTGTTTCCATAGTTGTAATTGCAGGTAAAATGAGAGACTTTCTTGCTTAATAGAAAATGATTGAAAATAAATGATAACACAAAAGAGTGTGTCTGGGGATTCTGGTAACAACTCCAAGATTCCCATTTAAGTATCTTTCAAGCTAGAACACGGTCAGAAAGAGCAGAGCTAATGATAAGCAGAAAAGACTGCTGTTAGTCTTGTTGGGTACCACGGTCCTAGACAATCCATTTCCCATTATTTTGCTGTGTTTTTATCAACACTGCTCAGTAACTAATCCAACCTGAAACTGAAGCATCATTCCTGTAACTGGCACAAGTGCACATCGAAATAGAAGCTTGTTAACAATCTCGTCAAATCAAAGGCATGATGTCAAATATAAAATGCTTGTCCCTTTCATGTCTTTTCTGGGATCTGTCTCACTTTACCCTCTCTGTTGTTTGTCACCATAAAATAGTTAATTCCCATCAGTGGTGACAGTTTCATCAGCTACTTGTCTTTCTATAAAAATTCACAGAAAAAGTGCATCTTCCTTCCAACATGCTCCTTCCCTTACAAAAAAAAAACAAATTTACAACCTCTGTAGGTAATGTAGACAAAGCAGGAGGAGAAATGGAGGTGGAATGATTTATGAAGAGCCATGCAGTCAGATCAGGATTAGATGGAGATGACAACCCAGGTTTAGGGTCCCTTTCTCTGAAGTGTTTGCATTGCTTTCCAACAGCTCCTTACCACAGCAGGCTTGTGTGACACTTTATGATGTATTCTCTAGGTGACATTTTGTTTCCTACTCTGACAAATTCTAAGTATCAGTTAATACTTACAATTTTGTTTTGAGCATATATAATACAGCTAATATAACCTCAAGAGTTTTGGAAAACCTCAGTCTGTTCTGATGTCACTTCACAGAAAAAAATATTTCAAGGTTTATTGTGCCAGATCCGGTCCCACACTATGATTTCTTTGACCTATGGATGTACTGCTAAGAAAATTGAAAGCCACAGGTGGCATTAAGCTGGCAAAAAAGGAAGGGCTACCTCAGAGTTATTATATATCCTTTTCCCATGTCCTTGCTGATATTTGATAACTTGCCTTGTCTGAAACCCCAGATAATTCTTCCTTTTTCCTCACCTCTAAACCTGCTTTGCTGCTTTACTTAAGTGCACAAATGTGGAGATAAAATTCTTTGCTTGGGAGAGTACAGATTATATGAGTCAGCCTTACTTCACT
The DNA here is from genome assembly GCA_027560015.1 of Chloroceryle amazona. Lineage (NCBI taxonomy): Eukaryota > Metazoa > Chordata > Aves > Coraciiformes > Cerylidae > Chloroceryle > Chloroceryle amazona. The sequence continues at coordinate 96,056 of JANHFX010002107.1, forward strand.
TCCTGGAGCAGAGTGAAAGCAAAGAAAAAAATAAGTAGCTTGAGATAAATATTTATCTGAAGTATTTTAGCATGTACCATGAAAATTGCTTTCAGAAAAGGAAAATGAAAAAACATTTTTAAGGACATACGTCAATGAGTTTCAGAGTCACTTGTATGTACTTTCCTTAACAAAAATCTTCTCCCATTACTAATACCCATACACCAGTGTGGAAATGGCTGGTTTGGAGTAGCTGTTAAGCAGAAACCTTCAAACTCTTCAGATTTGTGGCTGATCTAACTCACTCTGATTTCTATACCTGACATGTCTTCCCACATCATTTTTGTTTCATAGGTATAAATATGTATTGCATCTGGGAGTGTGAAGGGAAGGATGAGAAAGAAGCATTTCTTTGTCATGTTCTTGAAAAAAAACAAAATATTGTAATTCTTAGCTCCAGTATGTATGAAATGTAAAAAATCTACATCTGCTTATTACCAGAATATAAGTGTAAATTCAGCTCTGATCACCTCATCATCTTAGTTCAGTGCTTTATGAAATCTACCCCATGAGGTCAAAGAAAGCATCAGAGGCGAGATGAGAAAACATGGGCGTTTAAATTAGGCTTTTTCACCTCCAAATTAACTACAGATTGCTAAAAGTGAAAGAGGAAAAGAGTTTTTCTAACTTTCTGTAGCATTATCATGAATGTGTTTTAAAAGGAATATGTTTTGTCACTTAGCACAGATGCCAGCTCATTTAAGGGAAAGAATAGAATGCTAGGAAGGAAATAACATTGATATTTAGTGTCCCTCACCCCTAGTATATATTTTAGAAATCAGGTCTCTCCAAAAAGCCCTAGGGGGTGTTACGGGAAGTTATGAAATGAAGGGAGAAACTGAAAGCATGTTAAAACCTGTTAGATTTTAATTAGATGTTTCTTATTCACACCAGCAAGTTCTCTAAATGAAGCTGAGTCAAAAAGATAAATACCATAAGATTAAAATCTGACGTTCTGCATTCAGTCCCAAACATGAGTTCAGATTGCTTTGCACAGTGCTGCCAGGTTCAAGCTTTCAAACTCACTAGTCAGTCCTCCAGTATCCCAAGTTGCCTAAAAAAGCTGAGACACCAGAACACAGCAAAGATTGCCTTTAGTTTTACTTAAACCTTTCTTTGGGACACCTTATCAAACTCTTCTCTGCACTTATCTAGGCCAGAACCTTCCTTAAGTAATCAAAAGTGTGTTGTTCTAAAATATTTGTTTCTATGAAGAAGATGTTGTGAGAATCTCTTTTTACACACTAAAACCAGCAGCTATAGCTATCTGACTTCTTCCTAAGTGGCTGGGAGTTTTCTAGTATATAAGCTCTCACTTTTCACTTTTCTCATCACTTTTTTAGTTTTATTCAGTTCTTACAGATAATCTTTGGAGCATTCTAGGAGTCTCACTCAGTCTTGAATTTGTGTCCAGAGCTGTCCAGGGTGCATTCAAGTCTCCTTATGAAACCAGGGAATACATTTTTAGAAGAGGTCCTAGATGTGGTCCTGGAATTGATAGAGGAATATGAAATTAGGAGGTGCCCTTCCAGTCTCTAACACTAATCTGTATATAACCCTGGGCTCCACCACTTTCTGTGGTGATCAGTCTGGCCTCTCAGATAGGCATTTCAGGACATCATACTGTCATGAGACTGTGCTTCTCTTCTATAGCATCATACTTACAGGTTAGACATGGTATGAATATTTTATTCCCACTGTGATCAGATGAAAAATGTAATTGATTTAATATATAGTGTTAAGCTAAACTATTACTTCTTAAAATAAAAAAAAGTAAAATAAAGAGCTCTGTACATCTTCTTTCACTGCAAATATGAGGAAATGGTTTCTTTATTAGGAAAATGTTTTCTTTATTTCTATTTCTTCATGGTTCTCTTAGGATTCTGTTAAATGGAATAGCTGGAGAAATAGAGTGTAAATTGCTTAAGATGAGCAAATAGCACTAGGGTACCAGCATGTGCAAGCAAAATTATTTTGCCCACAGGAGTTTCAGAAAACCTGTATCAGCCCTCCCTCAGCTTCACAAGCCAAGGTAATACAAGTAGAACCCTTTAACCAAATGGCCATGAGTACAGAACATGGCTCTTGATTCTTGTAGGCACGCTTGAGGAATTTGATTTGATGTGTACTGAAGCATTTAATAATAGCCATCTCTGTATATATCTATAATTTCTGCCCACGTGTGTATCACAAACACTTTGCTTTTAGTTATGACTGCGCCTTTGCATTACTCTTCAGACAGTAACACGGTATTTGACTCTACCTAACAGCTTGCTGCTGCTGAAAGCCTCTTGCTTTCACAATGTATCTCTTTCCCCCTGTGCTTGTGCTGTGCTCATATTACTGTGTGAGTCTTCACCTTCAAACTCTAAACCCCTTCTCTGGAGGAGGAACTAAGAGTTCCCATATTTCCTTACTGTCTAGGCTGATGTATTCTTGACTGTAATTTGCATTTTCCATAAAAGGAGTAAGACCTACGTGTTTCACAGAGAATGCTGGAGTTTCCATGTGTTACAGGATGGTTAAAACCGCTGAGAATTCTTCCCTTATTACAGAACTAGATTCAAAGGTAGGTGTTAGCTGTTAATTCCCACAGGGTTTCAAAGTGACTTTTGCTGCACTTCCATGTAATCCATTTATTTTAGATTGAAATGAAATTTAATAGGACTCATATCAAATGCACTTACCTACTGGACTTGCTTCAATATATCAGTGGTTTTCTTGTGAGTTTGAAATGAAGAAAGTACTTCAGATGTGGCTTCAAATGCCTAGCAGAGGGGAGGAACCACTTCCTCTCTTGGGAAGTGATAGCAAGGGCTAGCAGCAAGCTAGAAGCAACAAGGGCTATGCTCTTGCTTGCACAACCCATGATGCAGCTGACTTCCATTCCTTCAAGGGCTCACTTGGCTCATATTCAACTTGCTGTCAGCCAGGACCTCCTCTGTGAAATTGCTTTCCAGACAGCTGCTCCCAGCTTGTTCTGTTGCATGGGATTAGTTTATCCCAGATGCAGGACCTTGCATTAGCTTTTGAGATTTCTCATGAGATTTGTCTCTTTATACATCAGCCTTGACCTCCTACCTATCAACTGCTACCTGCAGTTGATATCTGTGAATATGTTGAGATTCTGCTATGTCCCATTGTCTAGGTTGTTAATAAAGATGTTTAAATACTAGTGCCAGTATTAACCCCTGAGAGATACCACTAGGGACTGGTTGACGGTGGAACTTCATACCGCTGGCTGCAACCCCTAGAGCCTGGCAGACCAGCCAATTTTTCATCCACCTCAAAATCATATTTCAGCAAATTGGTTGTAAGGTTATTGCATGAAACTGGAAGAAGCCTTGGTACAGTCCAAGTGAGAAAATAACCACTAGTTGTCCTTTAGTCAACAAAACCAGTAAGAACTTCATAGAAGGTCAAATCCAATTTGCTTTTAGTGAATGTAATCTTAATGTTCCAAATCACTTTCTTCTTTTTCTTGTACATGACTTCCAGAAGGATTTTTTCAATATCCTCTCTGGGAACTAAACTGGTCTATAGCTCCCTGCATCCCCATGAAAAGAAACTCCAGCTTTTATTCACCTCTTCCACTAGCAGCAAATTCCTAAAAAATTGTATTGGTTTTCTACTGGATCCACCCACTCTGCACTGAAGCACAGTGCAGTGGACAACGTATGTGTACGTTCACCCCTGGGAGCAAGGGCTTAATGCTCTAGGGCTGTGTTTGCCAAGACTGCAGTCTGACTCCATTCGTCCTTTCCTGATGTGAGGTCTGTTGGAGTTGAACTTTGCTCTGCCTGAAAACAGCCTTGAAAGGTATGAATCTGGACTTCAGAGGTCTCTTCTGTTGTAGAGCAGTGCTCCATAAAAATGATCAGTCCAAAAGTGTAGAGAGCAGATAAAGGGAGATGATTGCGCCCCTCTACTCCACTCTCGTGAGACCTCACATAGAATATTGTGTTCAGCTCTGGGGTCCGCAGTGTAAGAAAGGCATGGACCTGCTTGAGCACATCCAGAGGAGGGCCACAAAGATGATCAGAGGGATGGGCCACCTACTCTATGAGGACAGGCTGAGAGAGTTGGGATCGTTCAGCTTGGAGAAGAGAAGAATCGAGGGAGACCTTGTAGTGGCCCTCCAGTATCTGAAGGGGGCTTAAAAGAAAGCTGGGGATGAACTCTATCAGGGAGTGTAGTGATAGGATGAGGAGCAACAGTTTTAAACTGAAAGAGGGTAAATTTAGATTAGATATTAGGAAGAATTTCTTTACTGTGAGGGTGGTGACACACTGGCACAGGTTGTCCAGAGATGTTGTGGATGCTCCATCCCTGGAAGTGTTCAAGGCCAGGTTGGATGGGTCTTTGAGCAACCTGATCTAGTGGGAGGTGTCCATGCCCATGGCAGGGGGTTAGAACTAGATCTTTAAGATCCCTTCCAACACAAAACATTCTATGATTCTATGAAGCCTTGTGCTGCTGTAGAGCCTTCATTAGTTATTCTAAATATGAGTGAACACTTAATATTTTTTTCCCTTGCTGCAATCTTACTGTACTCATTTCTTAAGCAGCTTTGCAGTAAGAGGCAATGCCATTGCTATCATCTAAACTGCCCTTACGCTTGCAGCAGCTCTTCTTACATGAGAGACACAGGGTCACATTCAGTTGCATTGCAGGTGGTTTCAATCCCAGTTAAACCAGTCACCATCACCTTCTGACCCTGAAACTTTGGGCTTACTTTCAAAACGTTGATTCTTGAAGAGAATTATAGATTGTCATAGGCACAGTGTGCAAACTCATTTTCCACTAGACCATCCTCATCTATTGGTAATTATTTAGGGACCTGAGGCTTTTACTTTTGAAACAGGACTCTCAAAGGGCTCCTTGTGATTTTGCACAAGTATGTGATGCCTTTTATTGTCCTCATTGAAGGTCAACACTGGCAAAAATTCCAGAGGCTTTGGAGAGGGAAATTGGGCCTTTCAGTCATTTCTCCAAAGATAATGAAGATAATGTATTCAGCTCCAGGCAGCTGAAGTACAGGGGAAGGATTTGGAGTTATTCTGAATACATTTTTCTTTTTCCCTTATCAAAAAAGGTCAAGAGAGATTATTGTTTTATTAAATTCTTCTTTACTCATCCTTGAATTAGTCTCAAGTCATCATGACAGGAACTCAACTGAGTTCAGAGAACAGAGGAGGAGGGGAAGCAGTCAAGGAAGAATTTCTAAGATTTCACCATGGTAATTTCAGAAATGCTGCTTTACAATTCATCTATTGTCATCAAAATAGCTCTAATGTACTCCAGAGTTCACAGAGAACAAGAGGAAAATGTCTTAATCACAATGCAGTGAATTGCTGGATCCTAGATTAAAAAAAATTAAACTAGGGACTCTAAAAGACACCTGGAGACAAACTGACCTTCAGAAATATTGAAGATAGTATTAAAGTAATGGATTACTTACATCAAATAAGATGCAAAATTCCCAATCAAACCTGTGCAAAGTACTGAGAAGATGCACACAAATAGACAGGGCATAGTCTCAGTGAAACACAGGCAGGTGTCATTGAGGTTTTGATGCACCTGATACAGTATTTTGAACTTAGCAATGCATGTGCAACTCAGGAACTTCTACAGTAAGCAAGACGTCATGCATGCTACAGACATAGTCTGTTGGAAAGAATTCATGTTCTCGTTGCTCGCCCATATGTGATTTTCAGTCACACTAAGCCTCAGGCCATGACAGTGATCCTCAAAGTATGATGCTGCTTCCTACATAAGTAAACACTTTTGCCAAATGGCACCTTTGCCATTGCCACCTGGTGTCAGGTTGTGAAGCTTCATCTCTCCCATTTCCTCTGCATCCAGGAGGTTTTTCAAGAAGAGAAGCCACTGCTTTCACTATGTTACAGTTCCAGTTTATGGGGTCTAAGAGAATGCCAAATACAAGATTTCTAATGAACCAGAGAATTAGCAACACAATCATGAAAACAAAAAAGCTTTCTTGTGTACCTCAGTATACATTTCTGCTCTCCAGTCTGAGACAGAACAGGTTTTAGTATCTCCCTAAAGTCAAACAGTAAATACATTTTATTGCACATCTTTTTAGATGCACATTTCAAGGCAAATGTTTTTATTTTAGTTTTATTATAATAAAATAAATAAATAACTAACTGTTAATAGGTGCTAAAAAGCCTCATGTACAAGCTCTGTTAGCATCAAAGTAATGCTAATCAATATTACCCCTTAAGTGGTACACTAGAAAAATCTAGCTGTAAAAAAAACCACAGCCAGTCAGGAGAGTAAAGAGCTGCTCCGTCCATGAAATACTGTGGGACTACCGCCATCTTCTGGGACATGAGGCAAAGGCACAGCAAGACTAAAGGAAGTAGTTTCACTTGGAAGAACAGACAGGGTTTAGGGTTTGACATACAGGATAAGCACAAATTGTAGACTCATTTGCCCACGGATTCTTGTACAGATCTGATTGTCGGTTTTCACCATTTACATATTCGACTCCTAACATCTAGGGTAACATCATTTTGTAAGCACAGCAAAATTATACTCCTTTCATTGAAGCTGTTGGGAAGATCATTATAAGCACTTCTTCCACGTCACTTCTGAGCAAGTGGACGGGAATAGTGTAATTTTTTTCATTTATATCATCCTGATTGGAGTGGCTTGTCATGATTCATGATGAGGGCTTACTAAAGTACTGTTAGATGTTATACAAACATAATTCAACAGATGTATGTCTTTGTCATGCATTTTGAGGTTAGTTTATTGCCTATTTCAGGCTTTTTCTGCTTTGGAAAGGGCTCCAAACAGTGAGACCGTTTAATTTTTTTTTATTTTTTTTAAGCTTAAGAGCATGTTCCATGGGCTTGCTTATCCCATAGATTGACTGAATACAAAAGTTTGGCATAAATGTTCACCATTCAGTATATAAGCTATGAGTGCTTTTGTCATGACTGACAGCAAAGAACTGTTTGGTGTTTCATCATAGAAGCATAGTTCAACATCAGGAGGCAAGTAAAAAGAAATTGCATTGCGCCAGGCTTCTCAGGGACAGGTTAGACTTTAGGACCACAGAAAATAAACAATAATAAATAAATAAATAATAACGGAAATAAAGACATTAATAGAACTCATACCACCCTCATTGGTTCATCGCTCCTTTTCCAAACAAACAGCAACTACTGCCCAACATTAAGGTCTAGAACAGCCACCTACTAGGTTAGGCTGTTTAATATGTACACCTGATATTGAAGGTATATAATACTTCTGGCTTAAATATTAGCCTGTGGCATAACTAAACTCCGCATGTTTCTATTTGTTTTACCAGTTTCTCCCCAATCTCTCTCCATTTCATGTTGGACGTCTCCCAGTCTGAGTTTACACTTGACTCCAGGGATGATTTTTGCAGGACAACACAAGCAAACAAAAACAAAATATCACCTGTTTAAAAACTCTGCCCACTGGGAATGTGTGGCAGGAGAAAATCTACAGCCATCCACCCACAGACCAGCAGGATATAGGAGCTCTCAGATGGCCTTTGGAGCAGGGCTACCATATGCATGTCATGTGAGCTGTATGGCACTTGGCTCTCATAGTAGCCATCAATTTTGTTTACCCTGAAGCTGGTTGCTCCTCTAAGACACTGCTTTATTTCCACCCACTCACTGCCTCTCATTGATAAAAGAAAATTTTATACTCTCAGTGCAGCTGAGAGTATCAATCTGTTGGATGATGTATTGAGGAAGTCTTTCAGGCTCAGGTGAGACAGCAGAGGAAAGATTCTACAGAGCTTTCAGGTAATCTGGAGGTGGGTTTATGTAACTAGCAAGGGAAATGCACCGCTCTTTAATAACAATTTTAAAACTCCAAACAAATATCTGGGACAAGATCACTATCAGGTCTTAGTAACATTTAACTGTTAAAAACCCCAGTTTGTTCCTTCTCCACATCATGCCAATTACAATGGGATACAATCCGGCAGTTCTGAGAGAGGTAGTTCATTCGTTACATGATGTCGTTTCTATAATCTGAAACTCATTTCTGTGATATCCCAGGGTTACATTATACTTGATGAGAAGACTTTAAATGTTGAGTACTATGACAATCCTGTGTAAACAAAATCTGTGCTTCATGCTTGTCCTTTTGGCACATGACTGAGTAGAAATTTTGCTCAATGTTTATAATGCTGCGTTTATACAACTTGTTCCTTTTTTAACTATGTTGAATTGCGATCATTTCACATGAGAACCTTGACAAAAAGAGAAAAAAAAAAGAAGGTTCCATCATTTTTTATGCTAAGCATTTTTTATGCTAATCATTTTTATGCTAAGCTAACCATTTTGCTGGTCGGAAACAGCATTTTGAAGAACATAGGTTCCATAAAACTATGGAGACAATCTGTCATCTGTCAGCAAGTGTTATCCAAGTTATGCTGTGTCCCTAGGAAACATGAAATACAATTCAAATAAGCGTGGCAGTGTAATTCACTTACTGATTTGTTACCTTTGAATCTTATGAAAATCAGTTCTCTCCATTCTAGTATTAGTAATTTGAACAGCTACTACTATGTTGGCACCATTGCTAATTACAGAGAGGAGGGGGTGTTACTGCTTCAGGCTGTCCCAACACCTTCTCTTGTCTTTGCAGACCAAAGTTATTTCTCCTGGTTCTTCTGTTGACAAGTGGAAGACATACAGTCTATAAAACAGTCTATAAGGTCATTTAGATATGACCTTTGAGCGGTTCATCGGTGTGTAGCACATAGCACAGATATGCATAAAAACATGCCCGCTCCTAGAAAGCCTTCTGTGTTCTAAAAACACTGAGATGCACATTTAGTGCAGTAGTAGAGCAATATGTGTCATCTTCTTTTTATTCAGATTTGTATAAATGGAAAAGGATGCTGGAATAGGCAAGCTGATTAATCAAAATTTACTGAATAACCAGGAGTAGCCCAGAGGAAGCAAATGCCCAGGGGTGACACCCTTTGGTTGTCAGCCACCCTACAAATGCAGTTGTACTCCATGGGGAGGTCCAGCAGAAGGACCCTGAGCTGCTCTTATAGGACATTCCCAAAAGAGAACCACACTGTCACTAGAGGTCATTACACAGACGAGATGGGTCATGCTCAGGGAACCGTGTGAGGTTTTCTCCTGCCAAATACTGAAGGCAGTGCTCTGCAAACAACTCCTACATTTGCTTTGCTTGCTTGAAAGAAGAAAAAAAAAATCTGGAAAAAAGGAGGGGAGTGAGGAATGGGTATCATGGGTATCACGATTTAGGGTCAGGGTGGCCCTTTAGACCTATAACAGATGCTCTCTGTTAACCCCCCTCCCTCCCAAAAGGGCAATAGAAAAGGAATGAGGGAGAGAGACTTAGTGATTAGAAAAGGAATCTAGAACAGTTTTAATGAGAATAATAATAATAATAAAATAGAATATGTACAAATAGATACAAAACCAGTATCAAACCCAACCCCACCCCACAGCAGACAGGAGCTGTGTTCAGGAGCTGGATTCTGGTACTGGATTCAGGAATGGACTGGGATCGAAGGCAGAACAGACAGAGTCCTCCTTGGATGCTCCAAGGAAGGAACCAAAAGATATTAACAGCAGGATATCTTGAATTACCATGAAGAACTTATGTACCAGTAGGTATGCTCCAGTTGATCAATGACTTCCATCATCCCTTCAGTTTTCTACAGAAGAAATTTGTTTCACTTGCCAACAAGAGACATAAAAGTTCATGACATATGCTTAATTTCTGTAGTTTCAGAAGTCTTACCTTTACTAAATGCCTGAATATTACTTATACATTCTGGAAAGTTTAGGTATCATTTTTTCTCACTACAGTTGGGAAATGTAAATTGGGTCTTGTGCCAGCAAGGCTTTTGGAACTCTGTGGAATTCATCCTGAGTGTGAACTCATAATGTACCTTAGGACATCTGCTAGGTTAAAGAGAACTATGAAGTATGCAGGTGTAGGGTCCTGTGTGGTTCCAGTGACTTTTGCTGTATCCCCAGATCAGCCTGATTTAGCAAAAGCCTAGGCTAATGCTGGGGATAAATCAAAGTTTGCCTGAGGTGGGTTTCTCCAGTTTTATTTTTGTCACAATTCCAATTGAAATGGTATTTATGAGCATTTTACAGTGATTATCAAGAGAAATCTGATCATTTCCTACTGACAGCACATTTTATTATATATTGCATAAAACAATAAATGATAGCCATTGCTGTCCTCGAGATCAAACTGAGCCACACTGAATTTAATACAATTGCAAAGACAATTAAAAGTGGAAGCTGTGTTACTATTGAACAATGAAACATTTTATACTGTGATTCAGCAAGTCATTTAAAGCTAATTCTAACTAAAAGTGATTGCCTTGTTCTGTTGCATACACACAGATTTAAAGTAAATGTGGCTTAAATATTATCCTGAAATGAAGCCTCTGAGCTGTATGCATGCAGTTGAAAACGTAGCCATTTTTTGCAAATAATAGCAAATTGTTCTGAAGATATAAAACTTGTGTCATATCACTTTATCTGTTGATTTTGAGGTATCTTATTTAGAAAGAATTGTGCAATATCTGATAAAGAAAAAATTCTCTAGTGGCAATATGCAGCATTTCTCCATTCTAAATATGTATATTCACATTACCCTTTCTACAGGCATGCACCACGTCTTTCTTCTCATTAATGAAGTTTGACAATTTGTGACAGGATGGGAAGGGAATTCATTATCTTAGTAACAGAAAACCCATTTCTAATTTTTTCTAGTGCCAAGCTGCTGCCATGGAATTGCCTAAGCCACTATATCATAATTCCTCACCGTCATGGTTCTTCAGGTCACCCTCAAGGGTCTTCAGTTTTGTTACATTCACAGATTGACACTTGGTAATTTGCAGAATAAGGAAATATAAAGAAGCTACATATTTTATTCCAAGAAGGATTTTTCTTTATTTGAGAAGAAATAAAACTGTCAGGTTGAAAATATTAAAAATGTCAGCTTGACTGGAATAATCACAGCAATGTCAATGTCAATGCTTTTTAGCAAATGTTGGAATGAAAATTTTCTGCTTGACAAAGAAGCTTCCCTTCTCCCTGAAAGAAACTGTCCATGTGCAGGGGAAATTGAATTTTTAGTTCAATAATCAATGGAATTCAAGAATAAGTTATGGCAATAAGTTTGAAAGGGACATTGAATTACTTTTCCTTAAAAAGTTACTCAGTATTCTTGCTGCTGCCAGGTTTGGTGGGCTATGTTGGCTAAAATGGGTCCATTCTGAGTTTGGGTTTTGCTGTAGTATGAACAGGTGGTTTCAGTCCAGAATCAGGGATGTGATTTATTAATATGTTTTGCACATATTTTTTAACCCCTCTGGATGTGCTCTGTGAGTTTGAGAATCTCTTGTACTGGTGTTTGCCTGTAACATACACAGGGAGTTCAACCCCGCCAGTTCCCAGCTCAGTCATGAAAAGCTGCATCTTATGAGCAATTTTTCCACATTGAAGCTGTGCAGGAGAAATCCAGTCTATCAGAGGTTAGTAAAATGAACTACAGAGATATTCTCCCACGCACACACAAACAAAAGCTTTGGAACACACACTGCACACACATTGTCAAGCAGTGAAACTGGCTGCCCAAGGAAGTGGTGGAGTCACCATTCCTGGAGGTATTTAAAGACATGTACATGTGGACCTGAGGGGCATAGTTCAGTGGTGGACTTGGCAGTGCTGGGTTAACAGTTGGACATGATGAACTTAAAGGTCTTTTCCAACCTAAATAATTCTATGAAAAGCCTAAATCAGACACTACATCTGCTGTGGGTGTTCTCTTTGTTATGTGTCTCACTGAAGGGAGCAACTTCATTGATTAACTCCTATTTCCTTCACAATGCAAGTGCATTTTTGACAATACCCTTCTGAGATAATCCTTCTGGATCAATCATGGAATGAGATTTTAGAGGACATGTTAGTCATACTGCTAGTACAGCAGGAAAAAAAACATTCCCAATGCACCTACAGATTGACTAGGGCAATTAGATTTAGCCTCTCCATTACAAAACAGAGAAGTGTATATAAGCAAATGCATGTCCTTTTAGACTTTATGGCTATAAAAAATACATAGGTCCTTTTTAAAGCAACATTTTTTAATATACTTTTTGTTATCAGTGATTTTCCTTAATTCTTTTAATATCAATTTTATACAACTTTGTTTTATTTTAAAAAATATTAATGTGAATCTTTGATATGTCTTAAAATGATACAAATGGAGAAGTTAATGGTTTCATATATCTCTGTTACTGATGTTTATTCTATATTGGTGAAATCTCATTTTTGTCTCCAAGGGATACACAGTTCAAGAACAATGACTTTTGTGTGTCACGGATCATTACTGCATTTGTCTGAGGTCTTTATACTTGCAAATTTCCAGTGTTTCTCCAATAAAACCTAGTTCAGGGGAATTACAATGCTGAATAGGTACTCCAATTTTCATCAGTCTGAAGGTAATAAATCATACTTTTAAGAGAAGTTTTTTAAAAATAAGTATTTTTAAAAGGCTTTAAAAAGGCCGATCACTGTGTTTCAGAGATGTTGCTATGCTGAGCAGTCATGCAGTTCAACGGGAAGCTTTTGAGATTAAATGTGTCAGGATTATAAGGGCTACTCTGCAAAAACTGTGTAAGTGATCATTAACGTCAGTAAAATACAAATGGGAACATGACATAGATGTAGCTGAGAAATGTAGCAATAATCACTAAATGTTTGCCACATTTAACTTCAGAAAGTTTGATCTGACAGTTGTTTAAATTCCTACTGTTGTTTTGGACCCCAAGACCGCCACTTTATAGCAGAGGAAGCTGCCTACTTGCCCCCCCCACCCCTTTACTACTCTTCAAAAACCCTGTAACTTACTAGCTGGCTGTCTTAGCTGTGCAAGGAAACAGCTAAGCATGTGAATATCTATTACATCACTAGATGTCCTCCTCCCACAAAATTTCTTCTCATTCTCAGTTAGCAAACTGATCATATTCTCTTAAAAAAAAACCCTATAGCCACGTACAACACTAAAAGATTGCCAGTGCAGATTTGTGTAGTTACAAACGACCTGCGCCCATAAAACAGCCTCAAGGTAGGTCAGAGCTCTGCATTTTTGAAATTATTTTTTATTACACACAGATTAGGCCCTTAGGGGGTACAAAGGAGTTTTCTGTCACAGCACGTGCAGCAGAAGCAGCATTCCTGGGAAGCTGTTCCCTTGTTGGTGACTTATAAAAACCTGAAGTGCATAGATATCCAAGACTGACTGCAAGTAATATTTTTTATTATGGCTACACACTGCTTATATGGCAGTTTCTGTGCACAGATGTATAAATTCTCAACATCATTTCTTATTTTTGAGTTATGTGGCCACTTCCCCTTCTGTTTCTTCTTGCTGAGGAAAATACAGGCTTTTACTTTATTAAAATTTCCCCAATGTGTTGTCTGAATACCGCCATGTTCCTACAGAATATGGATCATACCACTAGAAACGGATAAATACTCAGCTTATGACAGCAATCCGCAGGGCCAGCTGCAGGCACAGTAGCCAGGATAGCTTTCCTGCTGCAATCCAGAAAACCCAGTCCAGCGAACTGGAGGCTCCTCTGGTAACTGGAAGGGATAGGGTATAGGATGGGAAAGGGAGTGGTACCTGAGAGAAGCTGGTGGGGAGGAAGGAAAATTAATAGTCCTTTTGGTTTTCCCAGGACCTACAGCAGTTCCTGACTCTCTTGACATGAGTCATTGAAATTATGCATGCTTCTTCCAGACTACATTACTCAAAAATGCTTTTAATGCTGATGGTATTAATGAGCTCTGAAGTAATAATTATAGGATGTGCTTGTAGTTGAAAAGCTTAGCTTGAGAAATTGAAGTGTACCATAGAGCCAGAAGAAGAAAGACATTTAATGGATTTTTGTTGCTGTTGCTGGGACCCTGCAGTGGGGCACCATGTAAACAGGGTCCTCCAAGAGTTTCACAGCTTAGGCTTTCCTTACTTTAGCAAGTAAAGTCAAGATAGAAGAAAGACAGCTACTGTTTAAAATAAGCTCTGGGCTTTTTGAGTGTTACTTCTAGAAGGACACAACAGGGAGATGGTTTTAAGGCAATGAAGAGTATGAATGATGCAGCTGTAGTGACTATTTTTAAGATTTCAGCAAGCTGTTGATGTTGTGGAATATCTTATAAAACCCACAAAATTTTACAGGGATTTGCTATTTGATAGGATGTGATTTTACATCATTAAGTATAGTTTCACTGAATGTCCTAACAATCCTCCAGTTAAATACTCTGTTTTCAGATAAGAATGAGGGGAGTTGTTTGCTTGTTCTCTAATGCAGCCTTTCCTTTAGAGGGAGAATATATCTTTTTAGACATAATTGACACGTGGGAAACATACATATGAACTCATTTAACAAAGGGGAGATCCATCAGATAGTGACTTTCACGTGTAAAAGATAACAAATCAGAACGATGTTGTTGCAGTAGGGATCCAGAATGTACATTTGATACAAATGTTTAAGTGGAAGCACAGCGTTCTGATGGGTAAGTAAAGCCTTGTCTTAAATAATGCCAAGCTTCTGATTTTTAAGATTCATTTCCAAGTTAGACTTTTTTTCTGAATTCAAGCCTCCAGGGTACCCATGCGGTAATACTGCACTGGCTGAGAGCAAGCAGATGGTGTTCACCAGCCCTTCCAGGCAGACTCATGTTTTATCGTGCCAGTTTTGTCATCAATTATTTCAGTGTATTAAAACAGTGATGGATCTCATTTGAACAACTGAGGCCCAAGGCTGGAATCATCTGTACACTGGCTATGGATGAGATGAGAATTTTTTTGTTGGAAAATGATGAGCGGATCATCAACTTCAATGTGGAAAGTGAAGCTACTACGATCATGCACCAAAAGCTTACCAAAAGCATCAAGATACATCACAGTATAAAAAATTAAAGTTTGCATGGTCAAAATAATGTGAAGCAGATTCTTATGACGTTTCCTACCGGGGAAATGATGTGAGACACTATGCAGAGTGAAGGGTTTACCTTGACTATAACTGACAACATGCTTAGCTTTATTGACTTGCTAGAAGAAAAACTCTTGTATGTACAGGTCAAAATCTGCCCTTAATTTTTCCTTCTATCTCTGTCTACATCAGTGGATGATTGCACCTACGGCAAAATTTGAAAACCTGCTTTGCACAAAAGATTTTCCTTAGTAAAATGATGTTGGGAAGAAGAAAAATATGAATTTATGATTGGAAATTTTTTTCCTAGAAAAGAATGTTTTCCATATTTGCACAACAGAGACATTAATGGATGGGAGATATGTGGACAAAAATATTTTAATAATTTTTTTACTGTAATTTCTCAAAGGCATGCTTTGTAGAATTGAAGAAATGTTGCAAAATCACAGTTACTTCTAGTGCAGATTTTTTTCTTATTATTCCAAGCTAGCAGAAATCCAAAACTCAGATTTTTTCACACAGCACTATCACCAT
The DNA here is from genome assembly GCA_027560015.1 of Chloroceryle amazona. Classification (NCBI taxonomy): domain Eukaryota; kingdom Metazoa; phylum Chordata; class Aves; order Coraciiformes; family Cerylidae; genus Chloroceryle; species Chloroceryle amazona. The sequence goes on from JANHFX010002107.1 coordinate 111,648, forward strand.
TCCATTCTAACCATTAGCTAACAAGTAACGCTTTGGCTCAAGGACACAGGGGAAGATCCTGGTTTGCCGTTTCTGCTACCAAAAGCCACAGTATCATTAAATGCCAAAGCCTATGTATAGGTCAAGGTCAGACAAGAGAAGTGGCTGTGAAAGGAGGTAACTGTCATGGAGCAGTCAGAGATCTCATTTGCATTCTCTCACCAAAGAAATCAAGTTAAAGGAACTAAAAAATATCCTATAAACTGTAATGATCATGTATTACAATGGATTCCACTTCTAATCAAGTAGACTTTCTACTAATGTTTAATAATTGGTGAAAATGCAATCCTGTCTTCTCTGCATTCTCCAGCAGGTGTCTTACGCAGCAGGACTACTTTGATCAAATAGCTCCTTTTGCACCTGACCTTGCATAAGCAGGAGTCGTTTCACAAAGTGGACTGCATACAGCCTGCTCTATTGCCACTTCAGAACACATCAATTCAGGAGGTAGTAGTCACTTTGCATAGTATTCACCCATAAAAAAAAAGAGCCATTTGGGTTAACAGGAAAAGAACTCAATGACACCAAACAAGTCTGTGCTTGTCTTACTAGTGCACTTCTTCCTGTTGTAAACTCTGACCTTGTTCAGTGTGAACAAACATTGGCAAAGAAAGATAAACAGAAATGCTTCCATGTAGCATCTTTCCAAAGTAAAGTGCCATCCTAGAAATGTCTCTGGATACACAAGAAACTTAATCTGGGGGAGTAGCAGTCACAGAGGGGCTATCAGCAAATGATCTGTTGAAAATTTAATTCTCTGAATGCATCATGTGGTTTGGGAGGACAACATATGTCAGAGAAATCCCCCTTCCCATTTCTTCTGCAAGAGAGCACTTCAAGGTCTGGGGCTGCCTTTGCTCTGAATGGTGCTGCACCTGAGGTTATAGGATGGCCTCTTGAGGACAAGAACCCTTGAGAGGAGTAAGATGTACAAAAATTGTAGAATGATTGTCAGGCACCTTAAGCTATTAAGGGTAAGAAGCAAAACTGGCTTATAGATATAAGCACAAATAACATGAAACTTTACTTCACATATACCAAGTAGTATTTCTATAAAACTCACACAAAGAACAGATGATAAACATGACAAAAAAAGGAAAAGAAGGAAAAACAAAAATAAAACCAACAAGCCCTCCTATGTAAGGTATATGCTTCTGGAAGTAACTAAATTAACACTTGTGAAAAGTAAAAAGTCACAGTAGCAAAACCAGTGGTGCAAACTTTGTAGCACAGAATAATAGTTCAGGTTTAACTCATGCAAAGAACTTGTGTCTTGGGAAGTAGCTGGGATTTATATCCAGTGGGCACTTCTCGTGTTTAAAATTGTCAACATTGCTCACTTGCGGAGCTTGAGATTATGAGTTTCATGATATTCCACTTCCCTGCTAGATATGCGGTTGGTGCCACCAGGTATAAATCAAATAATAATTTTTGAATCATTACCAACAACATGAGGTTTTATCTCTATACTTTCTTTTAAGTCTTTCTTAATCTTGTTGTACCTCCTCTTTAACAGAGCTGCTTGTGCCAGACACTAGGATTTATGAACAGTGAATACTGTGGCAGATGCACCTACACTAACAAAGACCAGAGCTTGCCAAAGACTCAATAAAGTTATGGACTTCTCAGCTGTTAAATCCTGTATACTTTGGTTTTGGGCCCCAGCCTATAATAACTGACCACAGTTCAGACTTCACCAGGGTATAAATGGAGACCCACCACCTTACAATGGAGCCAGTCCTCCCTGGAGTAGTGTGGGTCTGCAGCTGGGAAATCTTCCCTTGGATCAAGACATTGCTCAAGGAAATTTACTGGGATTGAGTGAGCCCTCATCCCCCCTTTAGTGAGTGACTTCTTTTGGAGAGAGAGGGGGAGAGAGAGAGAAATTTTCATTGGAATAAAACCATATTTCCACCTGACATCTGTCCTGTCTGTTTTGTGGGTGCCACCATGACAGATACCAATGCAGTTTATAACTTAGAAGTTGTAGAACAGTATGGAAGGATAATGAGGTGGGTTTATAAAGTCTGTATGATAAATAACCCAGTTTCTTAATGTTGACAATTATTTCTGACAGAGTAAGGAGAGGAGAGAACAGTATTTAGAGGGTGGGCAGGCATATACCAAAACTGAGCAGTTTGGAGCAAGAATTGTAAGGGACAGTGCCTTTTAGAAATTAGAGGAGTGTTGCAGTCTATGAAATATTGTCAGACTGGGTATCTTTTTATTTTAAAATGTGTTTTCTCTACAGTTGCAAGTTTTTTAGAATTTTTTTTAATTAAACTTCTCATCTCTGTCTGAAGCATACAAAATTTAAACCAAAATGGATCTGAAAGAGCATCATCAGTTAATCTATCATAAAGCCATCATAAAACCAGAGACGACTCAGCATTTAAACTCAAAACTACTCACATTTTTTGGAAGCTATACCACTATGACCACATCCAAGGTACTGAGCCATGTGGAACAGACTGAAGGAGTTAACCTGTGAGCGACAAACTAACCTTGACTGGGTCATGTACACAAATAGAATTTGAATTTTGTTGTCATATCACATCTTTTGTACTAAACAAAGTTAAATGGAACCATCAACCTCATTTGATTGCTACTTTGGCACTTTTTTTTTCTTCACCTAATTAACAGCTTCCCTTTCTATGCATTCATGTGCAAGTCACAATTTGGTAATCTAGTTTTTTTAAGTAGCTATTCTGGGGACAGCAATGCTCCAAGTACAAGCAATCAGTTCATGAAGCATCTCACAGCTTCATGTTTTTTTCTTATCCTAGCCACTAGAGGGCAAAAGACATAGAAATAACTCAAACGTGGTATTCTGTATGGTTTTATGCAACGAGCACTGCAGGCTGTAGGAATGAGGCAGAACTGAAGTAGTATCTACAGAGATTTTTTTCCTAGATGGACTTAGATGGACTTCAGATGTCTTGTATGGGACACGAGCTAATTTCTAGAGAATGGAAAGAGAAAGAAACTACAATTGGGCACACTGATCTAAATAGATTATTACAAATTCAACACTGTGGGTGAAAGTGAAGTTGTCATTGAGTCTACAGTAATCTCCTATAGGGACATGAACAGGTTTTTCAGACTCTCCTTTGCTAACTGCCTTGTGTGGGGTATGTGACACAACCACCTCCATGCAGCTGCCCTGCTGCCAGGAGAAATCTGAAAAGCAACTGCAGCAACTCCAACTACTTTTGAGTAATTGATTAGCAAACAGGTTTTGAGCTCAGCTTATCAAGTGATAATACATAAAGACTCTGCAGGTCACCGAATACAGCACTGGGGAATATGGTTTTGAGCAGAGTCTTTAACCAGCTAATGTAACCAGCTTCATGATGAAACATTTGCTTCCTATGCAGGCTGTTATCTATTCTCTTGAAGGCATGCAGACTTCAGGTGACAGCTTTCCTCTCAAGCTATAAAATACTCCCCTTTGGTTTGCTTTAATTACAGTGGAGCCTGTGGAAGAGACAAATGTGAAGATTCTGCAGAAAATCTGCATTTTAATAGTCTGCTTCTTCAGGTCAGGAAAGGAGACTACAGACTTTTTTTTTAGTAAAACTGTGCTTTTTTTAGTAATTGCTGCTGTGCACCAGCATCACCTCTCGAGTTTTATTTTACTGTCTTCACAATCCACTAAATATAGCTGTAAGATCAAAACCCACAATTAGTCAGAGCAGCCCTGATGTACCTTGCATTTAGTTTAAAAAGACCACTGTAAGATACCGTTCTTATGGGAGTATTTCTAATCAATGTGGCTTCTTCCTCTTCTTCTGCCTAGAAGAGAGGACTTTACTTTGCGAATGAAACTATTTTTCTTTTTCCTATCTAATGTATTGTTTAAAAGATTCAGCAATAAAGTTTCTTCATCTTTACATTCCTGATTGATAGTAAAAGCCTTTGAAAGTTTCTGCAAGTCCGTGGAAATGAGAATGTAGCTTCACACCCTGGAGGAAGTGCTCTCAGACCCAAGAAAACTTTATATATCTTGGGAAATGCATCAGACCTGAGTGCTCATTCACTGCATAACTCTGTGCACTTTGTCCTTGATGTCAATAAGATGTGAAAAGTAATTTCTTGATTCTCTGAGGCCCTAACCCTTGGAAAGCAGTAGTAGAGATGTTGCCCATCTCCTGACTTTCAGTGTGACTTGTCCCAGGCCATTGCACTGGAAATGTCCACAGAAGATGAAGTAGTTGAATATCAGTTAAAAAATATATATATATCTTACTGGCAGACTGTAACAAGGTTTTGTTCTATGATAAACTTTAATCTCCATCTTCTAGTTTTCAAAATTATAATGACTAATTAGAGGAACATGAACAATATCATTATCTCCTGGCAATAAATTGCAATACATATTCATAGATACATGGATTTCATCTTCTGGGAAATGGTCCTTGTAAAAACAGTAATAGTTGATACGTCCTTAAAGCATATCAGCAATTATTCCTCAATGTGATCAATGGGGACAATGTCCTTTTTCCTCTGTCTCTGGTTTATTTTTATGTTCCCATTAATTATGACTAGTTTTCTTCTGGCACTTCTCTTCTTAATTCAATTCAGTTTTAGTATGTCTTTCCAAAGACTTATCAGTAAGTAGGGTCATTTATATTGTGTAGCACAAATATCTTATAATCCACTAATCTTGACAAAAAGGCAATGCCTTACCAATAAAAAAATCCATGAGGACTAATGATACCCTGCTAATAGCTTATTAAGTCATATCACCCAATTTGAAGTGTCTATCACTCACACTTTAATTTTCCTTTGAAAGCTGCTCCTCTTTGTCTATTACTGAAATTATTTTTATCCCCAAAACTCAATCACTTGCCGATAGTGCTGTTCAGTGACAGGACAAACAATGGACACAAGCTGCAGCATGGGAAATTCCACATGTATTAAACTAGCATGTCTCCATGCTAAGAGTGGTTACACAGTGGAACAACTGGGCCAGGGAGACTGGAAGCTCAGTCCTACTTAGAACAGCTAGAGCAGCCTGAAACAGCTCTGCAGAGAGCCCATCTCATGTGGCTGATGATGACCCAAATTTGCTCAGAAAAGGAGGTGATGCAGAGCAGGGATGAGGAGACAAGTCTATAGTCAGAATATGAAAGTACTTTAACCAAAAAGCTCTAATCCTCCTGCTTTTTACAGTGGTGTCATACCAGTTCCCCCTGCATTCCAGTGCATTCTACACAGCCTAGCAAAGAGGAGCTCCAGCTCAGACCACAGTGGTGTCACATTATCTGTATGTATTTAATTTTCAAATTTTCAGGGCTTGTGCTAAGAAAATGGTAAAGTTGCTGTACCTTACACAGGCAGTGTTTAATCAGATTTAAGAACAAAACAAGCAGTTCTCATATTCAGGTGGTAGAAAATGAAAGGATAAAGGTAAACTTCTACTCACCCTCGATTCTTGCTTGTTAAACCATCAATCTTAACATAAATTTGGGTGAAGACTGTAGGAACAGGTAACTTGTTGATCTCTAGATAAAGGTCTGAGAAAAATTGTTAGGTTTTGCTGTCTGGTTGGACCAGGTCAGATAAAATCTGTTGTGGGGAGACACTCCTGCTGCACTGTAGGTGAAATAAAAGCCCTTTTTTTGATGTTTTCAGTATCAGCAGCTTCAAGCTGATGTATTTCTTTTTCTATTAAATGGAAGCTGTGGTGTAAAAATAGACACTGGTATTTATTGGAAGCTTAAGCCTGCTGAAGTTTAACAGATTTAGAAATTTCACTAATAACTATCAATTAAAAAGGCTGACTCACTCTAAATTAATCAGAATGAAGCTCTCCACTGCAGAGCCTGCTCAAAATATTTATTTTGAAAAAACGCTACCAGATTTAGTCCAAGAGTGATACTTACAGTAAGAGTCGAGCCTTTTAAACTGCTGTAATTACAAGCATTTTTCTAAATGTCTTATAAACTTGTCAAGACCATGTTACCAGGATCTTAGTGTCTGGCAGCTATCGAGCAGTTTCTAAAAGGCAAAAATGAAAAAGCAGTACTTAAAACTTAACCTTGAATGTCTGGAAGACTGGAAGCATATGACATTCCCATAAGACTTTCCTACATTAAAGATCATGACTGAAAATAAAAGTATTAGTTCCACATTACTGTGAGAAACAGAGCTCTTAACCAGTATCCTGTTCCTGCAAGTGCTTGGCTATAAGGAAGATAAGCTGGGTTGAATTTCTGCTTAGATTTATACCAACAGACAGGCTTCTGTTAAGTTCTATAGAATCAGGTTTTCATTTATTTCTCCTAATGCCCAGAATATTTTCAGGACCAGAAGCTCCAAGCTTTAGTTCTGTACAGACAATGGTGGTTTCCTACAGACAGGTGTGTGCAACTTCCTCTTCCAATCTGTAGCATTCCATTCTGAGGGTTCCCACAACTCATTGTTGCAAAAGCTCCTTAAAGACTATCAGAAGCAGAGGGTCTATGTGCTCATCGTACTGCAGTGTGCTAAAGCAGAGAGAGTGATAAAGACTCATGAGCTGGTTTAGTAGAAGCAGAACTGATTGACTTTTCTTGAAGATTTATTAAAAGCAACCCTTTGGATGGATGTCGTGCTGTACCAAAGGGGTGCTACCTTTGCTTACAGCGCTCAGTCAGGCTAGGGAATTTGGATGCTGCTGTTTCCTTACTTTTCAGCTACAAATATCTTGACCCTATAAAATGTCTCTTTGAAGGGAAATAGAATTGGTAGATGCATTCAACAAAGATAGGCTTTCTATTAGAAAATACTTTGCAATGTATACATAAATGTAAGATGTTTTTATGACACAAAACCACACGAGAAATGGAATGCTTCAAGAACTTTGTTCAAAGTAGGTATGATAGAAATAGATGATTATTTCTTCCATTTCCTTACTGTCTTCAATCAGACCATTTCACCATCTCTTCATGTGCTTTGTAAGTAGTTTTTGTAAATGTGAACCATTTGATCAAATATTCACTTATGATATCTGTCCCAATTCCTAGATTTTCTTTAGATTTTTTTTTCTTCTAGAGATTTGCTCTATTGAATAATTTGTCTCATGATGATGAAGTTGCCTGAAGTCTTTTCAATGAGTTTTGGTGGCTTAGGCAATCACTGCTTAGAGTAGACACACCCTTAGTGTTCTTAAGGTTGAAATATTCCTGTGAATTCAGAATTAATAACATTTTCAATTCTTAGTGTTGTTTTACAAAGGTTTGCTTAGTTTGATTCAAACTTCATTATTTCTGTGACAAATAAGGAAAATATGGCATGCTACTTAAAATAAGGCAAGGGTGTTATGCTGAGACAGGTTATACGAAGAAAGGGTGGTTTGCTAAAATAGGCACAGTTATGTTTGATAAGGTTCACGTTATGTATGATCTTACAGGTGCTTGTTATTGAGGGATGTGCTTCTTACCATGTTTATAACCCTCTGACTCTATTAACCCTACCTTACTGATAGCATGAAGTTAGTGAATAGAAATTGTATTACAGCACATCATGAAATTTTCTTCAGAATATGATGACACTAAAAACAAAACAACCCCAAATCCTGTTTCTTTTTTTTTTTTTTTAATCTGTGTGCCTTTTTCTGCAGTTATAGTGTGTGTTTTGACGTTGACAAACTCCTCTCATCAATCAAGAGACAGAAATTGTTCTAAATTTCTAAGCTCTGAAAGATGAGGTTCCCATGTATTCGGAGACTGCCACAAGAAAACATTCAGTCTTCTTAGATTTATGAAAGACATCATCAGTACCTAGCTGTTAAGTATCTACTCTTGTGGTAAGGCTCTGTACGACCAAGTACTTGGCCAAAGAGCCGCTGTGTTTGACCGGGAGCCCCCTCTTCCCCACATGTTGCCCCAGCCATTGGACCATGTGGTGGCAGCACTGGACCGACCCAGAGGAGCAGAACTGTACCCAAGGGCTTTGTGACCTGATAGCAGAATTACCTCCATTTTTCTTAAAAATTCCAACAGTCAAAAATGAGATCCCAGGATCTGGTAACACAGCAGGAACAGATTTAACCTGGAGTTGTTTTATTCAATGCAAAATAATACAAATACATTAAAATATCTGAGATACCATGACAAGATCATGGACTTAATATTAAAATAAAGCTGGTATTTTGATTTCATGAAAAATATCTTTCCTAGTGATCTAGTATTAAAGCACGTGTGGCATATGTGAAATACTGTCTCAGAATACCAGTGCTAAAACATGCCTTTCACTAATAGGCGTTTATTAAGTTACAAGTACAGTGTTTTCACTGTTGAAATAACCAGCATTCAACAGCATTTGGATAGACTTTTGGGTGGAAGCATCTCAAATCTCTTCAGCTCTTTTGACATCTTCAAGGTGCTTTAAGAAGCAGACAGTACTGGTCATTTGGCACGTGGTAATAATGAAGAAATAATTTCTTTTAAAAAATTCAAGTTTCAATGCTGTTTTCTTGTAAGTAGTAAAATTTTAAAAATCTATTGTATAGTTCCAGTTGATACGTTTATACTATGCTTAACATAAATATGAGGTAAGTGATGTAAAAATTCCTCTCATTCTCTCAAACTGGCAATCATCAATCACTGGCAATCAAGCTCCTGATTCTCTGATGAGTGTAAAAGTGCTATCAAATCAAACCAGCAATACGTCTGCACCTGCTCTGCCCTCCTGTGTAGGGAGGACAATGGAAAACCAACCCCTAAGCTTGCTAGAGAAAAAGAAAGCATTAAAACTCTCACTGTGCTTGATGACGGGGAGTCTGGCGCTAAGAACCTGCAGTCCTTAGTAGAAAGGGGATTCCTCGGTACCAGTCCCCCAGCCTGTGCTGTCACTTGCATCTGGTTTTAAACACAAGGAAACTCTTGCAGGGCTGCACTTAATAGGGCTCTATAGGAAATGATCTGAACATATATAACACCTAAAGTAAAATCCCTATGTATTTGTAATTATCACATGGGTGTATGTGTATATGTAAATTAAAATCTATTTTCTGAAATTACAGAATTTTTTTTTTCAATTAGATTGTATAGAATTTGTTTATGTGAAGGAGCAAGAGGAAGATCCTACCTACTATTCTTGCATTAAAAGTGTTTGGGTTTCAGTTCAAAGTTTGGCTTGGAGATGTATATAAGGGATTATAATGTTTACTGTCTAAAGCTTTTACATTCTGGGAATCTCATAGGTACCTGATTTTTGTATTAAAAAAAAAAACAACTTATTTTTTCAGTGAGGCTCAAAGAAATCATGTTATTCTTCTGTATTTTTGAAATGTCTTCCTTGAAAGCAGTAGGCCACACTGCCTTTAATTTTTTTGTCATTGCCATAAAGCAAGTAGCCGTGCCAGATTAGTAGTGAAGAGAAATATTTTGGACTTTTTACCTGAACAACATAATATTAAAGTCCTTGCACTAGAATTGTAAGCATTGTTCCATACATAAAGGAAGTAGTGGTCTGCCCTATTGCACTGTAAGTTGCATTTTGTCAAGAACAGAACAAGATAAGAGATGATAAACTGCAGCAATTCATTCTTGAGTTACATCAACTTATACCTCTCTGAAAAAGAAATATGGGCTACTGATCATATGGTGTTTCTTATCTGCAATGAGATTAATAATTACTGACAGCTGAACTTAACTGGAACTTTGTTCAAAGCTACTAATATGAATTCTTTCAATTGAAATATTCCAGCTGGGGAGTTGTGATCTCTGATGGAGTGTAAATTCAAGCATTTCCATGAGGCCAGAAGCTCCTTCCCAATGATGCTACCACAGAACTGCTTTTCATTTTCAAATGGCCATTCTGAGCTGAAGAGTAACAGATTTGTTAAGAATTATATTCCTTGATTTGTCGCTGGTAATGACCTGAAAAATTTACCTAGTATAATTTATTCTGTAGAAATCATCCTTCAGTGTACTCTGGTGTCTTGATCTCCCCTTACTCTCACAACATAGTTTCAGAGACTTCAGCCTTAAATCAGACTACCTTGGCACACTGTGGATGCACAGTATCACTAACAGTAGTATTTCACCATTATACCTGAGAGATAACTCCGATGTTTTCAAAGAGAAGATAAAAACACAACATTACTGTAATCATAGAATCATAGACTGGCTTGGGTTGGAAGGGACACGAAAGGTCATGTAGTTCCAACCCCCTGACATGGCAGGGACACCTCCCACTAGACCAGGTTGCTCAAGGACCCATCCAACCTGCATTTGAACCCATTCAGTGATGAAGCATCCACAGCTTCCCTGCGCAATCTGTTCCAGTGCCTCACCACCCTCAGAGTGAAGAATTTCCCTCCTATTTCCAATCTAAATCTACCCTCTTCTAGTTTCAAACCATTACCCCTTACTACAGGCCTTTGTAAAAAGTCCCTCCCTGGCTTTCCTGTAGGCCCCCTTCAGATACTGGAAGGCCACAGTAAGTTCTCCCCAGAGCCTTCTCTTCTTCAGGCTGAACAACCCCACCTCTGTCAGCCTGTCCACAGGAGGTGTTCCAGCCCACTGATCATCTTCATAGCCCTCCTCTGGACCTACTCCAACAGGTCTATGTCCTTCTTGTGTTGGAGGCTCCAGAGCTGGATGCAGTACTCCATCTGGGGTCTCACAAGAGTGGAGTAGAGGGGGAGAATCACCTCCCTTAACCTGCTGGCCATGCTTCTTAACATTGTACAGGAAAAAACTGACATTGTGAGTTACTTATCAAAAATACATTGATTTATAGGTTTTATGACTCTGGAAATTCACCACTGCATTGTATGATCCCTTGTATAACTGATTTATGAAGACTTTCATTCAATATGTTATATTAGGTACATAATACTGACTGAAAGGGTTGTCAAGCCCTGGAACAGACTGCCCAGGGAAGTGGTGGAGTCCCCATCCCTGGAGGTATTTAAAAGATGTATAGATGTGGTGCTGAGGGCCATGGTTTAGTGGTGACCTGGAAGTGCTGGGTTAACAGTTGGACTTCGTGATCATAAAAGTCTCTCACAACTAAATGATTTTGTGATTCTGTGAGAGCTCCTAGCATAAAACACTGCATGCTGGTGCAAAACTTCATTCTATATAAAACAATATGCCCACTAAATGCAAAAAGCAATGATTTCTTCCTAGCAAAAGAAACCTGAAATGGATTTACATAGAGACCAAAGAGTAGTATTTATATATTAATATATTTATTGATTTGTAAAAAAAATCAGTGATATAAAAGACACTTGGCCTACACTGTATCTGAAGTATGATATATGTATAAAGAGTACAATTTTCAAAGCAGATGCTATATTGTTTGTTTATCTTACTGCAGAAAATAATATTTTAGCACAAATATTCAGTGGAATACTACTAAACACTCCAGCCACCTGGAAAGTATTTATAAAAGCTGTACCATGGTAGCTGTGCCTTAAAGTGATACTCAGCTGTGTCTTAGCTGTGCATTGAATATGTCCATGGCAGTGGTTTTGTATTATCCAAGCTCACCATCCAGTTCCAATTTTACTATTTGTCTTTTCAAAAGTTAATTAAAGCATCAGCTGTTGCTACAAAAGAAGGACGTGCCTTTATTTCTGTAGTCTAATCATAAAGTAGAACCTAGCATTAATTATAAGCCATATAGTAAAGTACAAAAAATAGAAATGCCCTGAAGAATTTATCACAGAAAAACATCCCACAGAGGAATAATAAATTATCTAATCTCATCTGGCAGATCCCCCACTCTGACTCCAAACATGCTGCAACATCTCTGCTCCTTGGATCCTCAGTCCTACTTCCTCTCAGCTTTTTTTCAGTGGCCCTTTTTCAAGTTCTGACTTAACTTTTTTTTTTTTTAAGGACTATAAAAAACCCTATCTGGTGGCTCTGTTTGGACTTTATACCTACTTTAATAACAACGAGAACAAAAAATTTTCTTTCTCTATGCCATCTTTTCTCAAAAATGCATTTCAGTTACCTAAACAGATATTTCTTTCACTAAAAGTGAAATATTTACATATTAAATGTAATATTATGATGATTTGGGGCATTTTTTTCTCATTTCAGACATAGTTTCTGATTGTCACATGTTTTCAATCTGTAGTAATTTAAAACCTTGTCCCTCTGCAGCAGAATAAAATGTAGCTTTAATGATGGTCTCTCTGTGATCAGTGCTGCCTGGAATTTTCTTTACAAAAGACACACCCTGTTGGGGCTTTTTTATTTAACCTGTGCTTAGACTAACAAAACAAAATTAAACTGAAAGGATCAGACTAAAAGTATTCTTTTTTTTTTTTTAGTCAAATTCTATATTTCTTGAAAGTGACTCATTTGCTGGCAGAACACAGCAGCCCTAAAGAGCCAGCAACAACTTTACTGAATCATCAGGTCACTTAGAAGTCTTTACAATAGTGCCAAAATTAAACTCAGAAAAATGAAAAACATTCCTTTAAAAAAAAAAAAGAGTATTTGTGGAAAAATATTTTGATTGCTAGAAAATGTAGACCACGTGTCTCCTCTTGCTCATATATTTCTTAGCTGATATGAAGAGCTAATGGGCCCCAGTGGCAGCCTGACTGAAAAGGGCTGGCTAAGCAAGACAGCCTCATCTGATATTTTTACAACCATCTTTTATGGGCTGCCAAAGGCAGTATCTGCCCTGTTGTTGCCATAAAGCTGATTGAACAAATCCTTAGCTAAGCGATTAATCTTAAAAGATGTTTTCACAGAAAACTGTGGTTGTGTGGGAGAGAACATAATATAAAATACAATCCTTTAATCTATTTTCCCTCCCCTCAGAAGGATGAATAAGAAAAATTCTCCAAATGTCACTTTCAGACATTTTGTGAATTCTATGTGCATTTTAGAGATAAGCACTAAACCAGATATGTGCTCATTTTCTCGTTTGTTTAGAGAAACCAACATTGTTTTCTGACTTCTATAATTTTTTTAGCAACATATACCCTCATTTCTGTTCTGGAGTTCATCACTGAGATTTGGATAGAAACTGAAATACTATCTTTAAAAACCTCATTTTGTAGGAGTCTTTAGCTACAGTCAAATGTGTTAAAGTATCTATGAACTTTTTCTCCCAGACTTGCAGTTTGCTCAAAATATGATCTCTTTATCATTATAAGCACATACAAAAAGCAGTCATTTTGCTATACAGCAGACCATGTAATTGTCTGCAGTAGCGTTATCACAGATAACTTAAATGGGTAGACATTCTTCAGTCAAATCTCCACACTCTGTTAGGGAAAACTGAGACTTCACTAGGCTGAAATGTTCTGCAGTAATCATAGAATGGTAGGGGTTGGAAAGGACCTCTGGACACTGAGTCCAACCATCCTGCCAGAGCAGGATCACGCAGGGCAGGCCACTCAGGAACACGTCCAGGCAGATTTTGAAAGTCTCTAGAGAAGGAGACTCGACAACCTCCTTGGGCAGCCTGTTCCATGCTCCATCACCCTCACACTGAAAAAGTTTTTCCTCATGTTGAGGTGAAACTTCCTGTGTTACAGTTTGTGCCCCTTGCCCCTTGTACTATCACAAGGTACCAGTGAAACGAGACTGATTGGCCCCTTCTACTTGGCACCCACCCTTCAAATATGTGTAAACATTGATAAGATCCCCTCTCAGTCTTCTCTTCTCCAGGCTAAACAGCCCCAGACCTCTCAGACTTTCCACATAAGAGAGATGTTCCAGTCCCTTCATCATCCTTGTAGCCTCCGCTGGACTCTCTTTAGTATTTCCCTGTCCCTCTTGAATGGGGGAGACCAGAACTGAATACAGTACTCTGATGTGGCTTCACTAGTGCAGAGTAGAGGGGGAGGAGAACCTCCCTTGACCTGTTGGCCACACTCTTCTTTATGCACCCCAGGATACCACTGGCCTTCTTGGCCACAAGGGCACATTGCTGTTCCATGGATAACTTACTGTCCATCAGGACTCCTGGGTCCTTCTCCATGGAGCTGCTTTCCAACAGGTCAACCGCTAACCTGTACTAGTGTGTGGTGTTATTCCTCCCCAGGTGTTGGACTCTACACTTGCCCTTGCTGAACTTCATGAGGTTCCCCATTGCCCAGCTTTCCAGTCTGTCCGGGTCACGCTGAATGGCAGCACAGCCTTCTGGTGTGCCAGCCACTCCTGCCAGTTTCATATTATCAGCAAACTTGCTGAGGATGGACTCTGTCCCTTCAGCCAGGTCACTGATGAAGACTGGACCCGGAACTGACCCCTGGGGAACACTGCTAGCTACAGGTTGCCAACTGGAATCTGTGCTACTGATCATATAATATATATATGTATAAAATATATGATCAGTGTAATAATAATATACGGGAAGATTCACAATTTAAACCTTCTGTGTCTATAACGATATCAAAATATTGACACTATTTTAGTAATACGAAAATATTTGTTTTCTACAATTTTAAAATAATAAACAGCTTATAGTTAGACACCTTTTCCACCTTCCGATGTGTGACTCCTTCAGCTGGCATAAAATGTGCCTTGTTAATCTGAAGACAACATTGCTGTAATTTGTAAAGAGATACATTCTGTAAAACCAGTTTTGTAGTAACTCACCGATAAGAGTTTTGAATAAGAGTAGAAATCTGTGATTACTTTAGGATTAGGCTAGAGGATTTGATAATGTAGTCTGTGTTGCCATTGCATGAAGAAGTGATTTTTTTCCACCTCCTTTAGATTTGTAAGTAGTAGCATTTTTTAAGTCTGTACTGTGCTCTGAAAACCTTTTCTTACAAGAGCCATGCACCAAACAAGCTAAAATTGCTGTCTTGTGTATACGGATTCTCACCTCTCATACACTAAGGAGAAGCTACATGAATTACAGAACACTGAAAAAAAAAAGAAAAATATCTCTGCTCTGCAGGCCTAAGGGGGGGGGAAATACAAGATCACTGTGGGTTTTGTGTCGTACGACATAAGAACAAGCTGCTGCCTGGAATGCTAAGAGCTTATAGATAATGTGTTTTTTAGAGTCAGAGTCAGCAGAGTCAGCAGTTGTCTTTGATCAAATAGGCTCAGAAATGTTTGTAATAAAGTATAATTAACTAATAAGAACTTACTGAAGGATATGCAGTAAATCAAGCTTCAAGGGCAACCACAAAAGGTGCTACCAGATTCTTCTTCAGCAGGAAAATAGACATGTTTTGATACTGACCTTTCCTTAAAAATTCTGAGTACAGTAGTCCTAAGAGAAAGTTCCCAGTTATGGGTTACCTATCAAAAGAATAAGAGAGATTAATGTCAAATGTGTTTTATGGCTATAAAACATTTTGCTCAGAGCACAAATCAGACCAGGAATTCAAAGTGCCCCTGCCTGACCAGCATATACATTTATCATTGGTTTGGTGTGATGAAGATGACCTGATAAAGTCCACACTATGACAGTTTTTCTTTTGCATTGGCTGCTGAATGGACAGAAGGTGTTTTCTGTGGCCAGCCAACTATTGATCCAACTCCTTTCTGCCAGTGGTGCAGTTAATGGGAATTCCATAGGCAAATCAAAGCTACATTTTGTCTTCATTTTCATCTAAAATATGAGTTGTTCTTTTGTACTCTAGACAGTCATTTTCTACTCATTTTCCTGTATTGACAGTGTTCGTGAGCTGAAGCATAAAATGATTCTCAGATGTAGCTTGAGGCAACAGTTGACATTGTGACCATGACTACCATCAGCTGCATTAAGTCCATGAATCAAGGTTCACTTTTCATTCATCCTTGAGGCAGCATACAGTAGAAAGTTTTCATAAAATGCAACTGTGCTGTAGCTGAAGGAATGTATCAATTTCTTTGTGCAGGGACTGAGGGAAGAAAAAAGTGCCCAAAGTCCTTAGCAAATAGCAACAGAGCAGTAAAGTGTTTATTATTACTTTACATTCAAGGGCTTTTCCCTATGCCATGTCTTAGAAAAATGGTCTTTCTTACATGCTTTTTAATGTTTTTCTCACTGACTTATTAGTAAAAAAATTAATAGAAGGAAGAGTTGACATACACAGCAAGAGGGAAATCCATGGCATTCAATTCATTTCTAAAAAGGTAAAGGGCAACTAAAGTCGTGGGAGAATATTTTTTTATGCAAAGTTATTAGCTCATAAACTACAGTATATCTCATCTCATTCCGACAACAGCTGATGTCTCCATTTCCTTCTGGAAACCCCTGCAGGTCCCGTTATAAGAATCATAAATAATATGTGTTAATGAGACAGGGATTGATTATGTTGGAAAAGCTGACATTTTCATCCGTCATTCTAAATTATGTGTAATGATGGATCACCAGTCAGTAATTCCTCTGATACATGATTAAATAAAACAGCAGGGTGTTTCAGCAGGCTAGTCCAAGGATATGGCAATAAATCTGCTCAATTATTGTATTACCAATCTGGTTTTCACTGCTAAGGATATTATTATTTCATTTAGACTTGCTCATGCATTATAGATTATTTTCTTTCAGAAAGAGCTGCAAAGAACCACCAGCCTGTGAGAGTACCTAGAGTACACGAAGCTCCACAGGCCTCAAGCAGACAGAAAAAAGCTACAAAGCTCCTATCAGGCCAAAAAAACATTGTGAAAACCACATTTTAGAAAGTAGCATTTTGTTTTCAACTTTGTTTACTTATCTGAAAAGTCTCAACTGAAGGATACTGCCTGAGAAGCTGATCCATTGAAAGAGATTTACTGGATCCTCTACAATTTATACTTCACCTTGGCCCTGTAGTGTATTAGGAATTAGGTCATTGAGACTGTCTTTTCATCTGGCAAACTAGATTGCAAATAACTATTAGAAATAGGGCCCTTTTTATTCCATGCCTCATGCTCAAGAGTGGAGAAAGCCTGCAGTTTATTAACAGAAACCTACCACAGAAAGTTATTTTCTTTAACCTTTTCTTTTCCCCTTCCTTGCAATGAAATCAAAACTGTTGCACTTCACTCAGCACTCATGTTCTCCTCAGAATGTTTTCTAGTAGCAGATAATACTACGATTTGAAACATGTCTAGTGACCAGCTAAAGCACTCAGATGTGGGGGAACTTTTAGATAGATGGGTAAGTTTTAACCATCATCTGCAAATGACTGCAAATCAGTGGAGAAGGTGGTCCGTGGGAAACATATCACACACATAGTGTGAACAATCCCTGTTACTTTACTGGTTATTTTTCTGTAAAAGAATGAAAGATGGATGAGAATAAATGCAACAGAAATGCAACAGCCTCACAGTGGCACGTTGTAAAATGTTCCTTGCAGAAGGGACTTTTTCGCAGGCCTAACCCTTTCCCTATGCTTATGTCCATTCCCAAAAGAAAGACATCAATAAGGTAGGAAAAGCACAAGATCACTCATACATACACAAGATCACTCAGTTGTGGAAACTTTGTACTGAAGTGCAGGACCTAGATGAAATGATGTGTGCAACACAGAGTTCTTTCCTCCGTAGTTCTGTTGCTCAGGGGTCAGTGAAGAAGAGAATGCTGCTGAGGTGCAATGGAAAATTCACTCCAGCAAAAACTTTCCTCCCTGACCTGTTCCTGTTTTGCAGCCCATCAGATAAGCTTTTATCTGATAGACCAAAACAAGGACATGGTGCAGAATAGTGCCCCCATGAAAGCATAACTCTAAGTTTCTATTGCAGTGCTGGACTATTTTAGCACTAGGGAAGGCAATATGCAAGTCAGTGGAGCTAGGTCTTGAAAACAGTAGCATTTTGATTCTCATCATTGGTCAAAAAGGCAGAGTTAGGAGTTATTGGGACAGGAGTGAAAGTAAAATAAAAAAATAAAGATGTCATTACATCACTGCGTTGACTAACATCACTCATTCAAAAATGAATTAGAGAACATAATACAATCAAGAGACAAGCCAGGCTTAACCTACTGAATAAATATTTGAAACATTTTATCACCAGCACAGCCAGATTCCAGCTACTGCTGAGACCTGAAAAGCCTCATCCTGTTAACAAATCAGCAGCTAACTAACTACTCATTTTAAAAAGACAATAAATGCATCACAACTATTGCACTTCAAGGATGCACAGCACTGCAGGTTTTCAATTGGGCAACTTGGTAGTGCTTACTCTGTAGATCTCATACAAAAGGGTTCATGAATGGGAAGTTCTTCAGAAAGACGGGCTCTATTTTGGATAAAAAAATAAGTATTTTTTATATCATAGAGACATAAGGGAACATAGGACATCACCACCTGAAGCAGACAATGGGTGCTGTTAATTTCCATTTTTCACCTGGAACAGAGTAATAGTCAGACCAATTATTAATTTTTCAGCCTGATTTCCTTTTCTTCCAGGTAAAACAGCCAATAGCAGGTGCCAATTCCAACCTTGTCAGGATGTTTCCCCTGCTTTTCCCAGACTATTTTCTCACCTTTCCAGATGCTGTCATAGTTCCTTAGATTTGCACTTACAACCATTTTTACCTCCTCTTTTTACCTTCCTTCTGATTCTCACCTTACTAATTCTTTTAGCAATAAGCTGCATGACAATTCCTGAAGCTACTCAAATCTCCCTTGGTGCAAGGAGCCAGTCACTCATGTTCTTGTTCTGTAAAGCAAGGATTCCAATCTCTGAACTGTACTACTGGATTGCTTGTGGGTATATGTGAAGGAGCCAAAAGGAATTGTCTGATTGCACTGTTTAAAATATTTTTTTCATGCTATGTTGTTATGTTAATTTTGATTCCTCAGTTTCTGTGACTTCCACCTTTAGGCCAGACTTATGAAGGCTGAAGTCTGCTTATTTGATGTAAAACCAACCATTCTAATAACACAAAAGGATCAGTGAGAATGCTTTGTATTTTCTGATGTTGACCAAGAGTGCTTAGCTTTGAAGAGGAAGCGTGTGTAGAGGGAGGAAGGCCGGCCAGCTTCCCCTTGCGAGGCAGCCCCATTTCCCCTGCCCTGCAGCCTTCCTGCCAGCACCGAGGGCTGATTCACAGACCCAGTGGGGAAGATGCTTTGCATGGTTGCGAGCTCCTAATTATACTGACTGTAAAAGCACTAGATATAACTGCATTTTTTTTAATTATTATTTATTTGTTTGTTCTGCAGGAAAGACTATTCACTTGTTTGCTCAATGCTTTTTGAACCATCTGTACAAGCATGCAAAAGGCTCCATAGCGCAGTGCAGGTTTAGGGAGATCCGCCCTCTTCTCATCTTGCCAGGAGGTAACTCCCACCATCTTAGGGAAAGCAGGGGGAAAAGGATGGAAGCAGCGACTGTCCCTGTTTTCTTCCTCTGCACAGCAGTAGCTGGTCCAGTGCCCTAGGCTTTGTTGTACACAGACTTCCTTCTCCTTTGAATGAACAGGGTGCAGCTAGTCTCATGAGAACACAAAAGCTCTCACTGGAAAAACTCCTTTCTGCAGTAGGTGCATTCAGCTGGTTAGACAAAAGCCCTGTGAAGCTGTCATCTGCCAGGACAGCTAACTCACTGCCAGCCACCCAGAAGTAGCTTGGATACCTTACAAGCACCCCCAACCCCTCATCACCACCAAATGGCCCTTCTGCCACCCACTTGGTATGGGTGGCAGGGAAGCCCTGACTTGAGGCATGACCCTACAGAAGCACGCAGGGAGGTTTCTCCCATGTCAAGGGGCTGGGGCACCATGCACCCTGCACTCCCTCCCTCTCTCACCTAGCTGGGCCACAACTCTACCAGATGCTTTTCACATAGCAGATCACTGGGAGACGCACTAGTTTGGTTACAAAAGCTTTGTTAGATTGTGTTGTGCTTCTCAGAAACACCCTTTTTCCCCACCTCCCACCTTAAATGGGTAAAAATTTTGACCTGTTTCATTTCAAGGAACTGTCTGCCTACACGGAGAAAGAGGGTTGTATTCACCTCCAGGGCATCTGAGACAGATTTTTTTGTTCTGATTCTTCAGTAATTGGGAGAATTTCTGAAAGCCACAATGAGGTGAATTCCCTTTCTTGGCCACATTTGTCCAGCATCATCAGTTGTACTCACATGCAGTATCTACTACCACATCCAGGTAATGCTTCTGCCTCAACAAATAATTCCTGAGTAGTTTTTTCCTTAGCTTCTCTGCCCCGTCAGCACAAGTAGCGGGAAACCTAATAGTGCAAAACGTTAGAATGACATGGTGTAATCCTTCCTTCCTTTCTTTCATTGAAGTGTTATCATCCATCAAGACAAATACTCTTACCCTTTTCCTTGTTCAAACCTGTAGATCTACTCTATTTCCTTGTGTTACTAAGCCAATTTCTTGTCATATGTGCATAAATACATAAAGATAATCCTAGTGATTTTACTGGGGGGTTTTGCAGATACAATCATCACTTTCATTTCAATTTCTAATTTAGCATTTCTGCCTACTGCATCCCATGTTGAAGCCTCCCATTTTCTCAGCTGTTACCAAAATGGCAGTGTTAACTCTGATGGCTTCTCAGTCCCTGGAAGCCTGTTTACTCTGAGCTGATGCTACACAACTATCCTTGTCTCTAAGAAATAAAAATATGATATTTATGAACCTTTTTTAAAGAACCTTTATTATACCCTTTGCAAACAAAAATCCAGGAGACATACCCTAATGAAGTGAAGTCACTCTGTAACCCCTGCGTGGGGTTGATCTGAGCTGGGTATTTCAAGACAGCACCCACAGGCACTGTGTCTTCAGCAGGATTTTGTAGTGGATTTTGACTGCACTGTGTGAAAACACATTAAGATATGCCGTGGTGATAACATGACCTTTGTGGAGTTTTTCAACCATGCCGAGCTGATCCAACTGAAAATCATGCCATTTGCTCATCAAAACACAGCCCATCTGTTTCTCCGTAATTATTCTCATCTTTTATTTTGTTCAGCAACTGTAACAATAGGCTCTGCAGGTGTTGCCATAATACAGGTTATCATGTCTGTACTTTCATCTACTAATTTGGGGTATGTTGACTGTTCTTGTATCAAACTGACTTCCAAACCTGTATACGATGGGTGATTTTACAGTGTTAATCTTCAATGCACTTCCCCTTTGTAAAACAAATTTGTATTAATTCTAGTTTCAGATCACAAAGGTCTTTTCCAATCTAGGCAATTCTTTGATAGTATTTTTGTTAGGAAGTCGACAGCCAAGAGCATGTGAATTCTTCTGGTATATACAGTCATGAAAATGTAGTTCTCTGCTGTTCCTGTGGTTTTGCCTGCTAATATTTTTTTCCATTTATTTTAATCCATCTACTTATTATTTACCTCCCTAGATGTTTAATGTTTCTTTATTTTGCTCTTTGTATCTCTCTCCTCTTTTAGTAAGTTCTTGCTTTTTTGATGTAGGAATGTTTAAAACTGGCTGGATTTGCTTCTCTTGGTACCCGAGTCAAAATATTAACAGAATAATGCCTCCAATAGCATGCGATTTCCACAAGGTCCACTGGTGCTGTTGAGTATTAATAGGAGAGATTTATTGCGTATTTTCACATTCACATGTTTGTAGCAGTTCTTTAGGATATACAGATACCACAATATTATGATACTGCATTAGGAAAACAAACTGAATTACAAGTTGTAGGCCAAGAAATCTTTTGCTTGGTTTAACTTTATTGGTTCTATCTCTTTAAGTTTTAGTTACAATATTCAGCAGATATTTTACCTTTTACATCACCAATTAAATTAAGAGGCAAATTAATTTAAGGGCTCTGACTGCTTTTGACTGTCAGTAATTTGGATGCTTATTAAGTGGTTTAAAGCTTCACATTCAATAGTCAGTAAAACATTTAGCATTTATGTCTTCTTTAAGTATCACTTTTTTTTATAGTTCAGGAAGAGTTTTAAAGACTGTATGCTTATTTTCCTCATTCTGCAAGAATGACTAACCTCTAATTGCACTGAATATAGCTGCTTTCTTGCCTATCTTTTATAATTAGAAAAAAAATAATTGGCCCTTGCAAAGTGTTATGTTCCTGCTTCTTCCTAACAAAAATATGTCCCCACTCACTCTCTATTTCAAAGGTTAAGAAAGACTGCTGATCAGAGGAGGGACCAGTTAGTCAATGCTAGGTATGGAGTTTAGGCATCAAGCCAAGTCACACCACTCTGAATCCTTCCTTTTTTTTTAAAAATTTTTTTCCTGTTCTTTCTTCCCCCAATTAAAAGCTTATTCAAGAATAACAGCAATCAGCCTTTTTTTTGTATCTTCCAAATCAGTCTAGAAGGTGCAGCCACATAAACAAAAGTAGACATAAAACAGAAGGCCACATAAACTGGTGTGTCTTGTAAGGAAGCAGGGGTTTATTGTGGTTTCCACTCCTCCAACACCTTTAGGAAAGTTAGACCATTATCTCCTGCTTTTACCTTCCCCACAAACCTTTGGCTGTAACTACCTGGGGGAAGGGATACTGTAAGTAGTGAAAACAAACCCTGTGACATTTCTTTGAAGGCAACAGGTTAGGAAGAAGAGAACACGCACCAAGGCATGACTGTGCCAGCCCCCTTTTAGACCCAGAAATAAAATCGTGGCAGTTGTAGGTATTTTTCACTTTTTCATAGAACTCTTGAGATTAGAAACAAGAGATCAGAGGCCCAACATGAGTTTAAGAAGTATCAATGACTTCTTGTTTCTGAAGTTGAGCAACTACAAAATAACAGGATGTGCTGAGTGT
Source organism: Chloroceryle amazona (assembly GCA_027560015.1). Classification (NCBI taxonomy): domain Eukaryota; kingdom Metazoa; phylum Chordata; class Aves; order Coraciiformes; family Cerylidae; genus Chloroceryle; species Chloroceryle amazona. The sequence goes on from JANHFX010002107.1 coordinate 134,311, forward strand.
GATCAGGACACAAAGATTTGGACATCCTTCCCTACCCAGTCCAGCCTCTTCTACCTTTAGTCAAAGGAATTTGGGGTTGATGTTTAAAGAAGTGAAAGCAAAACTGAGATTTCTGCAGCTGATTTCTGTGGAGATGAATTAACCTCCTGGGGTTTATTTGCTTAGTTAGTAAGGTCACCCAGACCTCTGTTGAATCAGTGGAAACCCACATCTACCTTAGGCTTTCCTCCTACTGGGACAAGGAGAAGCTGGTTGAGGATGTTGATTATTTCAGAGCAGAGAATCCACAAATTTGTCTTCTGCTGCCTGGTATCATGCCAAGCCCCACTCCCTGTTTTCAGGGTGCAAGACAGAGGCAAGAAGGGCAACGTTTGGATACACTTCTTCCCCTGCACTTGGCTGGTTGGAGAAGAGGCACATGTGCTAGGCTAAGCAATAACGGAGTCACTGGAGTTTTCCTTGCAGTATGGGAAGGGCTGCAGAGAGTACCACCACTGTTTGCCTGTGAGAAGAAGATTCTCTTTTATTTTAAACTGCAGTGGGTGCAGGTGCCCAGGTGCTGTCAGGGGGGCTGTGGGGGCCTCTGTGAGGAGCAGCTGGGGCTGCCCCATGCCAGACACAGCCAATTCCAGACACCTCCAATGGCCACATCACAGGAGACAGCTGAGGCCCACAGCCAAGGTGGTAATGCCTCAGAGAAAGGTGTGTAAGACAGGACATAAAATGCTGAGCAGGCTCAAAATGAGAGCAAAGAAACTCAAGAGCTGAGAAACAGTAGAGGAAACCCAGGATTAGAGGAGAACCTCCCTGACAGAGCACATACAGCCTAAGGCCGTGAAGGACCTATTGTGAAGCAGAGGAGAAGGGGGAGAGAGAAGGCACAGGCAAGAGATAATGTCTCTGTGCCAAGCGACCATAACCCCCTCCTGTGCCACTCCATACGCTGCTGAAGGGACAAAGCATGACCTGCAGCAATAACAAGGGGGAAGGAGAGGAACCTGAAGTGACACTGAGGCAGGGAAAGGGAAGAGAAAAGGTGCATTTTAATGTTCACTTCCTGCTTCCCAATACTTGAATCACTATTTTAAATATCTGTATTAACTGGCCATAAATCAGTTTCCCCAAATTAAGTCTGTTTTGCCCCTGAGGGTAACTGGGAGGTGATTTCCCTGTCTTTATCTCAGCCCCTGAGCTTTCTTATTTTCTGTTTTTCCTATTCTATCATTCCATTTCACTGGGGGAGAGGGAATGGAGCAAAGGGCTGGGTGGAATCTTGGATACCAGGGAGGTCCAACCCACTACAGAAGTCCAGCAAAACACAAGTTGTTTGTAAGCTTTGGGCATACAAGAAGTAATGGGATGTAGGCTGTCAGTCTGCATTCATGTAACTCACTCGGGTTATCCATGCTTCCTCTCCCTGCCTGTGCACTGAACTTCAAGTCAGGACATTGGGAGATTTTCTGGTTTAAATCAGCTTAGTTACTTTGCACATCTATAAAACACCAGCATCTATGAGCCTGACTACACAGTTCTTTTGAGTAAGAAAGCCTGTCTGACCTTGCACAAAGTCAGTGAGACCTTGAGCTGCTCAGGCTTTGCACAGCAGTTTATAAGAGTGTTATTTGTAGAAGCTCACTGGAAAGATAACGTGTTTTCATCTGCAACTCATATCCAGGTTAATAAACAAAGTAGGTATACACCATCGCAAGTGAACAACTTCTATGCCTCTGCCTACATCCTTGTCAAATGTCAAAAGGCATATCACTCTTAAATCTGTTCAATATTAGTTTCTTACTTAAGTCCTAATGCTATGAAAAACTAGCCATTCTTTCCTCAGCTCCCTCATCTTGCCTGAGGGGTGTACATTCAACACAAACCTCAGATGCTAAGATAAAACACCCTACAAAACACAGTTGTAAAGGACAATGGAAATAGTTACATAAAAACAAAGCAGGCATAATAAAAGGTATTCTTAAAATAAAAAAGCAGCATTTATTACAAGATTATAATACATACCATAATAAAAGCATCTTTTAAACCAGCAATTATGTTTATGTACTGCATTTACAGTTTTTGAAAACAGAACTTGTATTTGCATAAATTGTTTAAATATTTTTAAATGTGATTCAAGAGCAGATGTGTATAATGAGGAAAAGGGAATCCCGACTTAAAATGAAGACATTCCAGCATGAATCAAAATCACAGAAAATGTTAGGGTTGAAAATTTAAATACATCCTATTTAAACCAAGAGGGTAAAATTTTGTTAAAACAAGAACAGATCACCTAAAAACTAACAATGCAAGACCTCTTTTCTTTTTTATAATATCACATCAAAATTACACAGAAGACCCCAGTGATCACTAGGGAATCTACCACAGTCTAGTTTTTCTAATCCAATTAAGTCCATACTTCGTGGAATAATGTGTCCCCCATCTGCTGCAGGCCTGAAGAAAATGCGGTCAAACCTCATCTTGCACTTGTACTCTGCATCCAGGTTGGAATTGGAGTGCGTGTCCCAAGTATAGCGGCAGTGTTGAGGTTTACCCAAAAACTCCCAGATATCGGTAATGTTGTTAGGTAACTTACCTAGCTTAGTAACCTGAAAGTAGAAGGTAGGGGGGTGGGGGGGTATAAGTCAACACTACGGTCTCTGAAACAATGTCATTCTAGTTCACTGCAACAGAATTTCATGATGGGGAAAGATGAAACTGTAACCTTGGGCCCCTCACTACAAGAAGGACATTGAGATACTGGAGTGTGTCCAAAGAAGGGCAAAAAAAACTTAAGTGTTTAGAGACAAAGTCTTGTGAGGAGCTGCTAAGAACTGGGCTTATTTAGCCTGGAGAAAAGAAGGCTCAGGGAAGACCTCCTTGCTGTCTACAACTCCCTGAAAGTAGGTTGTAGAGAGGCAGGGGTTGATCTGTTCAACCAAGTAACAAGAGATAGGGCAAGAGGAAATGGCCTCAAGTTGTGCCACAGGAAGTTTAGACTGGATATTAGGAAGAGTTTCTTTACTGAAAGGGTTATCAGGCACTGGAATGGCTTGCCCAGTGCAGTGGAGTCACCATCCCTGGAGGTATTTGTGTCATGCAGACATAGTGCTTATGGGTAAGGTGTAGCTGAGCACTTGTCAGTGTTAATGATTGGACTCAATGATCTTAAAAGTCTTTTCCAATCTAGGAAAATCTGTGATCGTGTAATTCTTTTAGTAATAATGCACAAATTTCACTTTAATTTTTAATATCTTGATGATAGGGAATTAATTTTAAACTCCCAAGATCTATTTCTCCAGACCACTCTCTTCTTTTATTGATTCTACAAGCATTAACTCTCTGAGAATCAGAGAGCTGAGCAAGTAAAGATCAGGTTCTCAAATTAAATTATACGTTTGAAATCAGAAATTCATTGGCTATCTGTGCATTGTCTCAGATATAAATATTGCCAATAAAGCAATTTGTTACTGGGGTAGGGGGAGAGCTCTTCATATGCATCACCTCAGCTGCACAACACCTCAGCACTGCAATGCCGCAGCTGCTACTTCAGTCACATTTCCACTTCTCAAGGATAAACGTTGCCTCTCTCTGTTTTGCCTAAGCAGGTCATTGTTCATAAAGACAACAGAAGAGCCTGAGAAAATTTTGTCAGAATAACAGGGTTGCTTATTTCTATTTACCTCACTGTCTCTGAGGTTTGTATCCCCTCCAAATATAACAGTGGTGGACTCAGACTCCTTCTGCATTTTGCTGAGCACAATCTGCAGTTGCTTTGTGCGCTCCTTAGAGTGATTTTTAGTGCTCTCCAGATGAGAGGTCATAAGGCAAAGTTCAATACCAGATATGCTTACCTGTGCGGGAAACAAAGAGGCAGTGTTACTATCCACACCGCTGTAAGAAGTTTAAAAGACAATCTAATCACAGAGTAAATTACTGAATGACAGAACTCTGGTTAATGTTAGTTTTACATTGAAGAAAATGCAGCTTACAGAATGATATCAAGATTTTAGTTTTCTTTTCAGAGCTTATGATACTTGAAGACAAAGTACAGCCAGCAACTTAAATAAAAGATTTACGTTGGTAACAAATGCAACTAGGTTTGTATGCTTGAAAAAGTCATTTTTCTGCTGTTTGAGACTGTCATAGAGTAAAGTCAGTCCAGCCTTTCCTGTGATTTTTTTTGTTTTGAAGGCAGAAATACAACTGTTTAGTACATACTGATTCACTCACATGCACAACCAAAAGGTTCCTCATCATGGAGGTTGTTGGAAAAGGTATTATTTCATGTTTCAGTAGCTTCACTCTTGATTTCTTCAACATTATGACAGTGAAATAGCCATCTACGTTACCTAAAGATGAACAGGGAAAGAAATGGTCCAGGACATCTCCTGCCATGCCATAAACAAGTTAAGGTTCTAAGAGAGACCTTTTTTACTATGATCTGGGAGACACATTCATTTGCAAGATATATAGATTCATTATTTAAAGTTTCATAATAGAGGTGCAAACTTTTCAGATTTTCTAACAATAATTTCTAATACAAATATTTCAGAAATTATTTATCTTTGCCACTTTGTCTACCCTTGCTATCAGTCTTGCAAAATGCAGAGAAAATACAAAGGAAACCACCAGGCAAGCAAGCTTTTCACATGCATAATTTGCCTCAATCTGTATCCTGATATCGAAAAATAGGAAGAAATTTAAGTGCTTCCTTCTTCACTTCACTCTCTTCATTCCTACAAATGGTCAGAGATTTTGGCAAGGGAGACAGAACAGAACTGAACTTGCTTTTTCCAGATTTTGTCTTTAGAAACTGAGGTTGTTTCTTACCTGGAATAATAGTATAACTGCCTGCTCTCATCTGTAGAAGACTGAGATGTGGTGGGATGACCTCTTGTAAAAACACAACATCTGGATTGTATCTGAAATTGGCAAGACAAGATTTAAAATCAGCTACTGAAAGGTAGCACTATTACACTCCAAGATCAAACAGAACAGGGTCAGGAATTTCAGATGCACCTCGTCCTCTTTTTTTCTAAATATTATAAGAATCTGCTTTAAAACAATACAAAAAAATAATAAAACCACACACACAAAAACACAAACAAAACAATCAAAAAAACAAAAACAAATTAAAAAAAAATGAAACAACTCGCAACAAAAAACCTCTCTCCATCCCATTTAGTAGCACATGGACATCACCATTGTTCAAAGGGAAGAAATAATGATTATTATGGACACAGAACTGACATGGTAATAAAATGCATAACTTTTTTATGCCTTATCTCGCAGGCATTTGCATATGTAACTTACACTACACACATGGGGAATTCAACTTAAGCAGCTGCAAAGCGGCTTTGGAACATGTTCTGCAACATCTAAGTTCTCCATGAGATCCCAAACACCACGTCATTCACTTACAGCAGATCTCCTCAGGTAACCTGACATTCATTTTGTCCAGTCTCATAGATGACAGGCTCTATTGTTTCTCAGAACTGTGCAGTCAGTAACAGTTCATGTGGGGCAGCAATCCTGAAAATGCCAATTTAGATGAGACTTTACAGCATCCCTATCTTTGCTACACTGCTGAATAGCCCTCTAAGCAGGTGAAGGACAAACTTAACTTCTTAACAGAAGGAAAATATTGTCACCCCAGATTAACAAAATCAAGTGAAAATTGATTTAGTCAAGGGGTTTCTGCTGTTTTAAAAAGGACTGAAGTTATTACTTGATTAAAACACTTAACTTACACTGGTGGAACTATAAAAGGTAACCACAGATTTCCTTACCTTGCATGTTCTTTTTTTCATATTCAAGTAACAGTGATGGCAAGAAAGCCACTTTTCATATTTCACTAAAAAAAACCCCACTCTGTTGCTTCAGTTTGCTCTAGCATAAAGTTATTCATACTACTGGAATAAGACAAACAAGTTCCTTGCAGTTTTACCCTTCTTTCACATACAGGATAGAAGTATAAGGTATGCTCCTGATTAATGACTGCAACTTGAGCACATTCCAAAAAAGCTTTTTAGAGTAGCCACTGCAAAAGATTTAATGTCTGGGATGCTGCAGAGGTCCACACCTCTTCCAACCAGTATATCAACTTCTATTCAGCTATTAAGGGTTTATAATTATATAATTATAATTAAATATATTGTTGCATCTAATGTTAAGATAATTTGGGTGTGAATATTTGTAAATATCTAGAACAAGAAACTTGCTTTTCCCTTTAAAGCTGGGTACGTGTCAATAAAAGATGAACCTATACTTACAGTGCCAGGTAAGAACAGATTCCTCTAGCTCGTTCTTTCAGATTTCCTAGATCCAGCCCGTCAATGTTCCAGGTTATCAATGAGAAACTGCTTTCATCTTCTTGCTGCCTCCAGTCTGCACTGTTGACACTGGCATTACTAGTAGTTGCATCGGCTGTGAGGTCAATACTAAAGAGAGAGTTTACTTATCTGTCAATACGCATAATACTATTTTTCCTACAATTACTTTCTTCATCCTCTAAAGAAAAATGTTTTAGACCCATCACAACCTACAAGTGGCCATCTAAAAATCTTCCTAACAAATCAGTTAACGTGTATTGATCTCAATATAACTTAAAAGTACAGCTAGTAAAACACGCAGACTTCAGTCATACAGAGCCTTAGTACACAGGTGAAGTGTTTTTTCCTCCTCTGTATACACAAGATAACATTTACCATTCTGATTTAATCACATTTTGTAGAACAGCTGAGAGTCTTCCAACTGCTTGAACTGCCAGGGGAAGTACACATGCAAACTCACTCTGTGACAAACTGATAGCCCTTTTCTTTGGGAATATTAACCCCAAGTCACCACCTCAAGAACATAGGCCCTGTTGATTTGAGAAAGACTAAATAACACTGCCAAAGTCTGAGTGCCCAGTCTAGTAACCATCTGGGGACTCTGTGGCTAAAAGAGAACCAGACTCTACCTGTCAACATATGGTTGCGCTGGTTTTGGCTGGGCTAGGGCTAATTTTCTTCACAGTAGCTCATACGGTGATGCATTTTGGACTTGTGATCAGAATAGTGTAGATATCTCAAGCTGTTGTGAGCAGAGCTTACCCAGTGTCAAGGACTTCTCTGCTTCTCCTGCTGCCCTGCCAGCAAGAGGGCTGGGGGTGGACAGAAGGTTGGGAGAGGACACAGCTGGGACATCTGACCCCAACTGTCCAAAGGGATATCCCAGCCCATATGATATCTTGTACAGCATATAAAGCTGAGGAAAGAAAAAGGAAGGGGGGACGTTTGGAGCGATGGTGTTTGTCTTCCCAAGTACCCATTACACGTGACAGAGCCCGGCTGTCCTGGAGATGGCTGTGACTGTGGGAAGTGATGAATGAATCCCTTGGTCTGCTTTGCTTGCACATGAGGCTCTTGCATCTCTTTATCTCAACCCTCGAGCTTCCTAACTTTTACCTTTCCTATTCTCTCCCCCATCTCACCAGGGAGAAGTGAGCAGCTTTGTGTGGCTGAGCTGCCCACCAGGGTTAAACCACACCACCAATCCAATGTATGTTCCTAGAATAAAGAAAGACTTTGTAACAAAACATAATAAATAGTAAAGCTAAGACTAGACAAACTGGATTTTGGCAAAGCTAGGATACTAGAGTGTTTGGTTTTATTAAACACAGACTTTGTATGCACACATGAAAATAAGGCCTGGAACCAAAAACCAAACCTATTCCCTCAAACTTAGTAATGGTTTTGTACTTGGTGCTGCACAAACGATGTAAGATTCTGCTACCATGCACATGTAATCTAAACTGAACCAAAAAAGAAAAACAGACAAAGGAGAGGAAGCTAACAGACACTTAAGTAGGTAAGTAACCTGGTATATGCCTCCAATATATTCCACAATGACTTTTTATATTTATAGCGTCACCTGAAGGACTATGAGAATAAATATGAAAGTCTGCGTGGTTTGCAGTGATCCTCCCCTGACTGGAAGGTCTCCAGAAGGTCTCCAGATAGTCCTCCCACCCAACACATCTGGCTTACGACAGCTCAAGACAAATCCCACAGTACAAAGACAGACAGGCTGGAAAAGAAAAAGGTGCTGCCCATTCAATACAGATACATTCTCACTCATCATGGACTACCTAGAGGCCAATGCTAATGTTCCATAGGCTTGCATTTTCCCATACATATATATCAAGCAAAACCAGGCATGCTGTTATCAAATACAGCTTCTTCATAACTACAAAGAACATAAGGGCTCTTCTCTATATATCATACAAGTCTCTAATATATAAATCTATAGAAAAAAAAGCTTCCCTCTGGACTGTGAATGGCAGAGTAATATGAAAAAGTTCAATTACACCTACAGTTCAATACCCTATGAGTATTGGACTGCGGTATCCCCTGTGGGTATGCTGTGAGATGCAAGATACAGATCTTCGATCCTGACTTCCACAGGTACATTTGGCAAGGAGTGCATGTACGTGTCAATCTTCTATATAGAAATATAAATATGCATACATCCATTATATAACACACATGCACAGTTTACGCATCTACAAATGTGTGTGTACAGTAAAATGCTGCACAAGGCAAGACAATGAAAAGCAAATGAGCTTGTCCCGTCTCCAAAAGGCTCACAGTCCACTGACAGCCCCTAAAGAGGAGCTGGCTGATCTCCCTCGAAGTGGGCCCTGATGGGAAATATTTTGAAGAGACGGTCAACTTTTGTGTATCAATGTAAGTCATAACAAAATAGAATATATGCAG